>CAKNWT010302844.1:0-28976 GCA_932066315.1 Andricus coriarius | reverse complement strand
CGGTCCGCCAGGGTGAATGGGTTGAAATTCAGTGTAAAATGGTGGTCACTCACTTTCTATCGGTTCTTTTTTTCTGGGTGCTAGCAGAAAAAGGACAAGAGGAAGCCCTCCGAAATCACATTCTTCCAGTACAGATCTCAATAAAAAAAATCAAGCAGACTCCGAAAGGAAATTAAATCAAAGCTTTTTTAAAGGAAGCGCCGGGAACAGAAAACTCGAAAAAGATCCCAAGTTCATAAACGGGTCGCCTACAGTACCAGCAACTCGAATTATATTTTGGAATTTTACTTACATTCAATTAATTATCAATAGCAGTAGGTAACATTTCAATTTTTAGTGATTGTTAATTATTTTTAATTCTTTTTGTTTAGTTTCAGTTATTAGAATTATTTATGAATTTTAGTACCTTTTTATATGAATTGATGATACGGCATTGCTATTTCTGTGTTTGTTAATGTTTCTCTTTTTCTCGTTTGAAAAATGGAGCAAACGACAGTCTTGTCTCCTCTCTTTTCACAATGTTTTTTATAAATTTATTATTGTTAATTACAATTTTGGAACATACTATTGAAATTTAAGTATCAACATAAAGTTAAAAATTTAAACAAAAATTTAACCCGAAAGGAAGTTAACTGTTTTAAGTTCAGGGAACCGAGTGAAACTTTTGCTACATTTCGTTACTGCGACAGATTGCAATAAAAATGTTTAAATCCAATCAATTTCATTCAACTCCAGTTATTAATTTAGTCCAAAACTTGAGATAAAAGAGACAAATTGTGTAAAAAGTAATTTGGTTCAAGCGCAGTAACGAAATATAAGAGAGGTTTCTCTCCATTCCCTGATTCTTATTTAAATACCAACTGGCAACGAGGTTTACATAAATAAACTCTTAATTACGGAACTAATACTGTTTTAACTTATCTGTTTTAGGTTACCTTGACTTTTAATCCGTTTTTCGTGCAGAGATATAAAATCCGGCACTGAAGCAAACAAGATTTTTGCCGTCGAAAGAGCTACGGTTCTCGAAGTTTTTATTTGCGGCACCATTGCACATCACCAGAAAACCACGCCGGCATGCGCGCGCATTCCTCGAGAAACGGTTCCCGTGAATTAAAAAAAAACTATAATTTTCAAAGAAATCGTTATTTGAGTAGACTAATGAATTTTTTGTAATATTGACGTTGATTTGACAAACTTCATTAATCTATTTTTATAATATTCAATATATTCAGGATGGCCTGGAAACATGGAGGAGATAAATAATTTGTTTAACAAGGTTATGTATAAATACTGGTACCTACAAAAAAATGCGCGATATCACTTAAAAAATAACAAAAATTTGGTTATATTTAAAAAATTAATTTTGCAAAAAAAATAAAGATAAATTTTTGGATACTTTATATTCTTGTACACTTCTGGAGAATGAACGAAACTTAAAAGTTTTCAATTTTTTAACATTCCAAAAGTTTCAAAAAAATCACAAAATTTTTTTAATTTTTCCAAAATCTCCAAGAATCCACAAAATTAAAAAAAAAATAATAAAAAAATTTCCATATTGTTTTGAAAATGTTTTATATAACTTTCTAATAACATTTAATTTTATAAGTAATAACTATAGGAAAATTAAATGTTATTAGAAAGAATTCTGCCCTCATAGTGACTGCAGACTCTGCGAAACATTCTCATGGCATTGTGTGATGCAGAGTTTGTTGGCCAAATACGACTCATAGCGCTCGCAGATGTGTGCTCGACAGTTCATGCTGTCAAGATGAGTGCGTTATTGCACGCAGAACCTGACAATCACAATCTGCGGGTGATCTGCGTCGCGCAATTGTTATCTGGGTATTTCTGTGGCCAGTCATAGGCCCCCCATGGCGCGGTGGAAAGTCATAGGCCCCCCTATGGCGCGGTGGAAAGGGAGTCATGTGTAACCTAAGTAATTTCTGTGGCCAGTCATAGGGGTGCCTTCTCGCCCCGTCCCTCATGACGCGCTGGAAAGGGAGGCGTGTGTTACCTAAGTTATTTCTGTGTATTCTACACTTCGTACCGACATTTCCCTTCTTTTCTCTAAAACGGTCAGTCGTAGGTAGTTTTTTGGGGTTTTGACCTTGAAAATAAAATTTGCGGGTATTTTCACTAGCATATTCGTGATCAGCAGGTCAAAATACATAGGTGTACGAACTTTCAAAAATCGGATGTAAGCGCTTTTCGGAACTCCACCCAAAAATAATTCTCTAAAATTTCGAAGAAATAATGTAGAAAATTTTAAAGCAACATTTTTCAATTCTGCACGTTTACAATATTTTACAAAAACTTTTCTAGAAAAAATTGAACAAGATTTCAAAACATTTTGAAAGATTTCCAAAATTGTCAGAAAAGTATGTGGAAGATTTTAAGGCGATTTTTCATTTTGCAGAATTCAAATTTTTTTTTTTAGGAAAAATGCTACTCATTTTAATAGATATTGAGAAGTCTTGAAAAAATTTCAAAAATAATTTAAACCTTGGAACGGTTTCAAGAAAATAAGGAAAAAATGAAGAATTTTAAAATTTCAAAAATCGATGCTTTTTAGTAATTTTGAAAGATTTCAAGAGAATAAAAAAATGTTCTTAAAATTCCTGGGAAGATTTCAATGTTTTATTTGTTGAAATTATTTTAAGAGAACATTTACAAAGATTTGATAAGTTTTCGAAAAACAATGTAGAAAATTTTAAAGCAACATTTTTTTATTTTGCAAGATTACAAAATTTTAGAAAAAATTCGTGTTGGTTTTCTAAAGATTCATAGGAAATTCAAAATGTTTTTTTTTGTATTTTCAAACATTATTTTAATAGAATATTCCAAAAGATATCCAAAATTATGTTCAAGAATCTGAAAGATTTTTGGGAAATTGTTTTTATTTTTCAGGATTTTAAATGATTTCCTAAAATTTCGAAAAGAAAGGAGAAGATTTTTTACACGATTACCAAATTTAAAAAAAAATCTAGTTTATTCAAGAAATATACAGAAGATTTAAAAAGGTTGAAAAATAATAAGAAAAGATTTCAAAGAATTTAAAACGATTAAAAAAATTGCCGAAAAAGAATCTGGAAGATCTTAAAACCATTTTTTTTAATTTGATGAAAAATTCGAATCAGTTTAAAAGATATTCAAAAATTTTGAGAACATTTCAAGAATAATAAAAAACTAGAAACGATTTCAAGAAATGTAAAAGCAAAATGTGGATTTTGAAAGATTTCGAAAAAAGCTTTTCAAGAGTTTCGAAAGTTTTCAAGAAAATAAAAAAGTTTTTCTTGAAAGATTCCTGAGAAAATTGAAATTATTTTTTTTATTTTCAAAAATTAATTTTAACATAACATTGAAAATTATTTCAAAATATTTATAACGAACCAAAATAAATTATTTTTATGGGGAGAGGAAAGATGGATCAGAATAGCAAGGTTTAGATTGGGAAACGAGGTGAGGCAGGTATGTATTGGGAAAAGAAAGAGAACAGGAAGTGCAGAATCTGTGAATGGGAAGAGGAATCATGGGAGCATGTATGGGAAGGATGTATGAGAGGAATGGAAGATAAAGGAGACTGGCAAGAGAATGTAGTAAAAATTCTAGGGGAGGATGGTTTGGGGGGAAAGTGGATGAAGGATTTAGAGGGTGCTAGGGGAGCGAATGAGAAAGAATGAAAGAATGGATGCAAAAAAATGGTAAACTCGAGGTGCAAGAGAAGTGAAAGAAAAAGGTAGTCGCTTGAATTAGAAGCGTAAAGATTTGTAAATAATGTTTAAGTAGATTAAGATGCGTTTGCGTTATATGTAAATAACTGTAACTAGTAAGGATAAGATTTGACAAAATATGTAGATTGAAGGATTGGAACAAATGGAAGTCATGTAAGCCCTCAGGGGAGACATTATGAATAAAGAAATAAATTATTTTCTAGCTCTAAAAAAATAAATTATAATTTAGTTCAATTAAGCGTTAATTTCAATTTTTAATAATTATTATAAATTTCAATAAAAATAAAATTCAATTGAAATTTACTATTTTCACAGTTTTCAATATTTACATATGTCCATTCTAAAAATTAAATGTTCACTTTGTAGAATTATTATTATGGTACTCTTTGAAAAGTATATACGTATTTAATCATCAAAATAATGTTTTCTTCATTTTTCATTACTACTTATTAATTTATTGGATATTTAATATGCTACAAAATATTTTTCCGAGATAAATATATGCAAAAAACGTATTTTAACAATTAAAATAAATTAAATTTGTATTTTCCCCATGCATTTGAATAGATGTCGGACTAAAAGTACAGCCAGCGCCGCCACTCGGCCGTCTTCAAATCCCATGACGCATTTATTCGACAGGCCTTTATAGGTGAGCCATCCCCCTGATTGGGTAAAGGATCCAACAAATGAATTCTTTTTGGTCTGAAGTACGTCATTTTCACCATCTCTAACATTATATTTTTATAAATTATATCACACAGGCAAATAACATCGCTTTCCAGCATATTTTCTAATCTATAACTTGGAAAAAAATTATTTTTCACCATAAGTGTATTCGGATATTATTTTTTATTCATCAAAAGCTTTTCAATTAAATAATAAAATCGATTTTTTTTTGTAACGAATTTGGTATTTAATTGAATAGTTTTTGAAAAATAAAAAAGAATAGCCGAATACACTTAGTGTGAAAAATCATTTTTTTCCAAGTAATGAAAAAAATTAAGCTTCATCCCATGGGATTGGTATTATTGCTTGACCCTCAGCGTGCAGACATCTTGCCAGCTAACGTCAAAACTTGAAATCCCTAATTCCGTAAAGACTCATGATCAGTGTTGGTCAGTTACTCGTAACTCAAGTATTTTCTACGTATAATACGTCAGTATATAATCAGTATATAATCAGGGTATAATATATCAGTGTCATCAGTATTGACCTCACTTTTGAAATATATTAATTATTGATAATTCTGTTGAATGCGTTATAGTAATTGAAAATAATTATTATGTCGGGGGTCTTTTCTGTGATAAGATTTATGAGTTTGTAGGATAATAATTATTATTATTATTATAACATTAAGCCGTTTCCCTTTCGAGGTAGGCGTGAATTGCTCGGTTGGAAAGTAGTAGTGTGTGGATGGGTATATAGGTGTGGGGTAGATAGGTATATAGGTGTAAGGTATAGATATTTTAGATTGATATAGAATTCTCGTGTTATTTATTTAAATAACACGTTCATTTCGCAACACTGCTCCGACCCTGGTTGCTGATCAATTTCTCTAGCGATCACCCCAGGTGGAGAGCCTCACAAAATTGTTATGTGTGGCTCCTCACTTGGGCCCATTAGTATCCAAGGTCTTTGTTTCAGGCGTCATTCATTCTACTCACATTCTTATTATAAACTATTTTTCGCCAAACTTTTCTGTCCTGGCATACTAAGCTAGCTTCCTTCACGTCCATGCATTTTTTCATGCAAGCTCTCGTGTTTGTATGGCTCCTTATGTCTCTTCGGATTAATGTCTCATTCACAGATTCTTACCATTTTTTTGGCGGTCTAACTCTGGGCATTCTGCCATTTACCTTACTTTTATACACCTGTTTGGTCATTCGTTCATCTTTCATTCTTTCAAGATGTCTGAACCACTATAACTGATTTCTTTACCATATATCAACTAGTGTCTCTCCTGTACCACATTCTTTGAGGATTATCTCGTTTCGGACTCTGTCCATCAGTGTTTTCCCGCATATTGTGCGCAGAGGTTTCATGCCAATCGCGTTAATTTTACTCTTGTCCTTTTCTTGTCATGTCCATGTCTCACTACCGTATATAACAGCCGGTACAAATAAAGTATAATAAATGGTTATTTTAGATTTTTTTTATTTGTTTTTATCTGTGAAAATGGACCCTGCTCTACCGATAACCTTCTTACCCTCATTTATGCGCCTATCTAACTCCCCATCTATTTGTCCGTCGCTACCCAGTGGGCACACAATTTGGCGACGTCTTTACGACATCGGTACGACATCTTTATGACATCCGTACGACATCTTTACGACAACTTTACGACATCCTATGTCCATGTCGTTAAGGTGTCTTTACGACATCGTAAGGACATCTTTAGATCGTACGACGTCTTTACGATATCGTAAAGACACTTTAACAACATGGACATAGGATTTTGTAAAGTTGTCGTACCGATGCCGTCAAGACGTCGCCAAATTCTGTGCCCATTGGGTAGTGAATAGGCTACCTAGATAAACGTATTTGTCAACTTGCTCTAACCTCTCATCATTTACGACAATGTTGCATATTGTTTTCTTATTTTTTCTTTCAAACACCATTACCTTAGTTTAATTTGCGTTAATTTTGAGGCTCATGTTCTTCATGCTTGTATTCAGTTTATTCAACATTCTTTGCAAGTCCTCGATTGATTCTGCCATAACAATCTTGTCATCTGCGAAAGCCAAACCACACACCTTCACCGTTTGGAGATCTACACCTTCTTCGTCCAAGAGGGCCATTTTTAGACACTAGTCCATAAATATGATAAATAGCCATGAGGACATAACGCATCATTGTCTAACACCCTGCACAATATCGAAACAGTCACTCAGTTTCCCATTTACCCTTACACTCGCTTTACTGCCTGCAGATATTGTTTGTATTGCTTGTAGGAGCCATCCATGGACTCCGTACTCTTTAAGGACTTCCCAAAGTTTACTTCTATTTACCTTGTCAAATGCTTTTTCTAGATCAACGAATGCACAAAAAACTTTCTTTCCTACTCTTAAACCTTTTTCTGTGATCTGTCGTAAGCTAAATATCTGATCTGTACCCGGTAAGAAGAGAAGACTAGAGAAAAATGATTATTTTAAGATTTAACCCTTTAGCACTGGCGGGCGGCATTCCATGCCGCTTTCCGATCGAAAATTATGATTATTCTCTAGCGTTCCAAAGTACCGCTAAAACGTGCTAAGGTATCTTTCAATCAACTACACAGAGAAACACTGGTACGAGCGGTTAGTGTTAAAATTAATTTTGTTTTCATAGCACTAGCCACAGTTGTCAACGCACCAACCGCTCGCGAATTCAGACGAGCCGCTCGTGTTAATGGCAACAGCAGCGCGAGCTTGCTAAGTGTTGCGATTGGCCCGGTTCCGTCTTAGGATTGGTAACAATCTCTCGTGTTAATTTTTAATAGCACGTAGTGTCAAATAGCTCTGACGTTTAGTGAAAACCGCGCTGGTCTCTCGGCTCATTCGCAGCAACAACTTTCATTTTTTTCCAACTGCACTATGAGCGGCATCAGCTGATCGAGAAGAACTAAACTGCATGCACGTCGGCTTTGTTTATTCGTGCAGCTGAATCCGTTTTATCAATAAACGTGTGGCTAAGATCGGCTAGCGAGTGATGGACTGTTTTCGTTTTCTACATTAATCGCTTTTTTTCAATTTATTCGATTTAAATCGATATAATTTATAACTTTTTATTGTCCCTTTGAGCTACTTGCTCTACTTTTTACTTGCGTAAAATTTAAATTCTTAAAAATTATTACAAAATTAAAAAATATATTTTTACAATAAAATTTAATATTGCAATCGAGCAAATTACGCACATCGCAAACCCACTATGCATTTTTATGTATGCTTCTATCGTAAGGGGGGCCTTTTCTTATATTTATAAGCGGGGAAAATACGGGAATTGTCAGGGAATTTCTTGGGCAAGATTTAGTAGACACCCTGCTCTACTATTCGAGTTAAATATTCCATAATTTTAGTTGAAAATTATCCCTTTGGCTGAACCTGAATTTTTTTACCTGAAAATTTAACTATTCATTATTTGGCTGACCATTTATCTTTTTTAGATGAAAATTCGTCTTTTTTGGTAGACATTAACCTTCCTAGTTGAAAATTTGAAAGTTCTGTTCAAAAACATTTTCTTCAAATTGTGCCTATTTCATTAATTAAATTCTGATAAAAATTCTACTTTGAAAGTTCTGCTTTCTTTATCATTTTTTGAACTGTTTTTTCACCATCCCAGATTGCAAAATGCACGCACTGTACGACGTACGTGCGTCGCACGCATGCGGGCTTTCTCGCACGACGTGCACGCAGGGGATCAGACAGATGCGGCAGCATATGCTCTGCAGATGCGTCGCACGCCGTGCGGGTCGCATGCCGTGAGGGTTAGTGCGGGTATAATGCGTGTACACGTTTAGGGGTCACAGAGGGTATAAATTATATTTTAATACAAATTTTCAAATAAGTAGAAACTAGTTTATCACAAATGTAACTTTTATTAAAGGAAAAAGTACTTAATGTTAATTTGTACATTATCATAACAGCCGTAGACGGAGAATATTTAAGGCATTTAAAGGGCTATATTTTTATAATATTAACAACATTGGGCCTCAATGAGCATTGTTAAAATTGACTTTCAAATTCAAGGGAAATATTACCATTGTTAATTATGAGTAATTTTGGAAGAGTACTGAAGGCGAACTTTAAAGAATAATCCTATTTCGGGTTGAAAATGCTTATTTAAGAATATTATTCGTTTACATCAGATTTATGTTTTGCATTCCCTCTAGTTTAGATTTTTCCTTCTTATTTAATCCTAATGTTGTCGGGCTCATTTTATTCGTTGAATATTTCTCCAAAAATTCATTTGGTATGTTTATACTTTCAAAAATATTTTAAGAAAAGTAAAGTTTTTCAATAATAACGTATCGAAGAGATTTGTAGAGAATCCTTCGAAAAATTAAATGAGCCCTAGAACATTTGTATTAAATAAGAATTTCAACTTTTACCCAAAGAGAAAACATGAACATAAAACTATAAATAAGTATTGTTAAATGAGCATTTTCAACCTGAAATATTTTTTTCTGAAGCCCGCCTTCAATTTTCTTCTAAAATTAGTTACAATAACAATACTTTCCTCGATTTTAAAAACAATTTTTAACGAGATGCTCTTTTTTCATCTTGAGATATCAGGTGTACATCCTTAAAGAGCTATACATTTAATATCACGAACTTATTATAACGTTGCGAATAATATGCAATTATCGCAGCATTATTTTTTAATATTCTAAGTTTAAGTACAAAAAAGTCTTCGATTTCACGTTTGAGGATGTACACAAGTTATCTCAAGATGAAAAATGAGTATTGCTAAAACAGATTTTTAAAATCAAGAAAAATATTTCCATTGTTAATTGTTATAACTAATTTTGAAATAGTACTAAAGGCGAACTTTAGAATAAAATATTACAGATTAAAAATTTCCGTATAACAATAATTATTCAGTTTTATGTTTTTGCTTCCCCTGTAGGTACAATTTGCCATTATTATTCAATCCAAAAGGTTTTAAGAAAAATATTGTTAATAAAATGAGGAATTCTTTTACAAAATAAGTTACAATAAAAATACTTTACTCGATTTTAAAAGCAATTTTTAACGAGATGCTCTTTTTTCCTCTTGAGATAACAAGTGTACATCATTAAAGAGCTGTACATTTAATATCACGAACTTGTAACGTTGCGAATAATATGCAATTTTCGAAGTATTCATTTTCAATATTCAATTTTAAGTACAAATACGTCATCGACCTCACGTTCAGGAATGTACACAAGTTATTCCAAGTTGAAAGATGAGCATTGTTGAAATCGATTTTTCAATTCAAGGAAAATATTCCCAGCGTTAATTGTAAGTAAAAATGAGCTCTACAACATTAGTATTAAATAAGAATTGCAACTATTACCTGAATAAGAAGCCAAAATATAAAACTGTAAATAAATATTTTTAAATAAGCATTTTTAACCTGAAATATTTTCTTATCAAGCCTGCCGTCAATTCTCTTTCGAACTTAGTTACAATAACATTAGGAATATTTTCCTAGATTTAAAAAATAATTTTTAACGGTGCTCTTTTTTCATCTTGAGATAACTAGCGTATATCCTTAAAAACCTGTATATTTATTATCACAAAGTCATAGACTACAAAGCTTGTAGTTACAGGGTACAAACATTGGACCTGGACTGTCTAAACGTTAAGGAATGTTATTTTGCAAACTAACTATCGTCGTCGTCCTCATCTTCATCCCCATCTTCTCCAACATCTTTTTCCTTCTCACTCTCCTCATCGGTTTCCACAGTTAGAAATTACTTTTTTCTTTTTAAAAAGTTACAGAATAACCAACAAATTTTCTTGTGAATCCTACACCGATCGAGTAAAGGAACATACTATTAAATTATTGTTTTTAAGTAAATAAAATTCATTGCGCATTACATAATTTTGCAAATGTATTCAATTAATGTTATTCATACAAACTTCCTAATTTATGCTTACGATAAAATTGGGAATGTTTCAATTTTTATGAATAAACCATTTTTACAATAATTATAATTGAAATTATAGTAATAATAATTATTATCATACAAAACTACGCTTCTCACTTATGTATTCATGCTATAAATAATGCTCCTCACGAAGTGCGACGCAGATGCGCCGCATATCGTGCCCTTCGCTCCGTGTATCATAATATGTCCTCATACTTCTTCCTGCTTCCATTATGCTCTTTACAGTCGGAAATCATCTCGTGAAGAGAGAAGATGCGTCAACCTTGTTATATTTACCACTGTAATTTAAACTTTCTTAGATTTATTATACCTTTTTTTTCTATAATTTTTGGAGTGCTCTTTCTCGCCCCCACGAAAACCCTCTCCCTGAGTTAGGGACTTATTATAAGAGACAATTCTATTTTCAAATTTTCCTGTGCGTGAACATTTTAGGAGTAATGCCGAAGAGGTGTCTGGCGCCTAACGAATACCGAACAAAGATTTTTGTTCCTACGTTGCTGCTGCCGTTTTGTGGCGATGCTCCCAGCTTATGTCCGATAAAAATGGTTAAGTCGTTACAAAATTCGGCGCCCAACGTGGGGCCACAAAAGCTAAATATGGGACACAATTTTTTGTAGAAAATTAACATCTTTTTTTTTTGGAGTTTAGAAACTCGAACTTAACGACCAAACCATGATTAACTCGGCCATTTTGATTTTACCTTACTTTTAGAACTGGTTATTTCCAGATTCTTGAAACGTACTAAGTATGTTTACCAACTGAGTATAATATATTAGGCACCTTCAAAAACTGATTGTTGTTGGTTCCATTTATTGAACCTTGTAAACATTATAAAATATCCAATGATTTTATTGAAATATTTGATGATTTATCTAATGTATTATTAATCTGATAATCTGATGTATTTATATGTGACATGTGGTTAGGAATGTATTGTATTTCAGCTATTCGTACAGAATTTTCGGTGCTTTGGGAGTGAGCTCGGGATTTCTTTTTTTATTATTGGAGATTGTTCGAGAACATTATTTCGGGAATAATTAGAGCTATTAGTACGGAATTTTGAGGAATTGCCTTAAATTCCTAATTTTACTAGGGCTTCTTCGAATTTAATAGAATTTAGAGATTTGTTTGAGAATTTCTCTTTAGAATTTCGTGAGCATCGTCGGAATTTGGTCTGGTAGTACGGAATTGTTCGGAATTTTGAAATTTTAAAAATTTTCGTGAGATTTTTACGATTTTGGTAGGATTTTCGCGATTTCAGAATTAGAGTAGGGATTTTCAGCTTTCAAAATTTCAAAATTAAGAACTCTACCATTAAAGTAGACAGGTTGTGAGCGGAAACAACGGACTCAATTATAAATTGGGCAAGTTCGCTGACTAAAGAGGAACTGCGGGAAACGTTCATGTATCTCGACCTATCCACTGATGGAGATGACATGGCGATGAGGTGGCGCCTAGTAAGGTTTCACCAACATTGCTGTCCCATGCATCAGTCATGGGAAGAGAGTGGGGAACGAGACTTGACAGCCCAGATCAAAGGCTTCACGTTTCGTGTAACGATACAAATGCAGTCACACCAACGACTCTCAGCGATCCTATGACGACGTCGCGCGTACAGCCAACGGGCTTCTCAACGGAGTACACCACGTTTGCGGTTACGGAGCCCTTGTTCACACCAGCAACGACTGTTGGTAGCGTAACTTTCGCACGTAGCTTGACGAACGTGGTTACTTTCTCTCCGCTTACACACACCGCACCCTTGTACACACCCGCGAGTCGTTCGCCTATGATCCCTACAGCTTTTCCGGAAGTAATCCAGTCAACTGGAATCAGGATGACTCCGTTCACAGTTGATCGCGTTTCAACAAGTGGCATGACGTCGAGAAGAAGAAACTCATTCGAATGCGAGTTAGGTCACGGCCACTTTACTAAATACTAATCCATTTTTGGATTCTTTTGTGCTTAATGATGATCCATTTTGCATGGATAATATTCCCTACGGACATCTGGAAGACCGAATAGGAATCCAGATGTCCACTCCTTATTCAGTAAGCGGATGGCCGACAGGTATAGGTCAGAAAAGTAGGGATGATATTCATTTAATTGTGCGAAAATGGAATATCAGCTACAATGGAAAGCGCGATAGCAATGCGGAGGAATTCTTGACCCAGATCGAGGAATGTAGGAAGGGCAGTTCGTTATTAGACGTATGGAGGGTTAAATTTTCAGATGCGAGTTAGGGATGAAGGGCGCAAGAGGACCCAGGGTCCAAATGAACCTATTGCAGATTATCTGCCAAACATTCGCCTGATTTTTTAACATTATGATCATCCGATGACGGAAAGGGAAAAATTGCAGATGGCAATAAATAATTTACATTCGAAATACTTAGAAGCCCTTCCTAAAACGGAATATCATTCTTTTGAGGAATTAGAAGATGCTGGCGAAAGATTCGAGGCGTCTAAGATGATATGCAAAGCGTATCTACCCCCTCCACCTACGCAATGTAGTGTTCTACCCGAATTCGCCTAACGAAATAATGCCGGAAAGTCCGAAGGGGTAGCTGCCACCGAAAATGAGCTTACAAGCTTGGACAAACCGAAAAATGGAGCGGGCGGAAATAATAAAAACAATAATAAACAGCACGGTGGTAGAGGCCAAGAGAAATCCAACGATAATAACAACGAAAACCGACTAACTAACTCACCGAATAACCCTAATCCGAACAGCACTTCGAAAAATGCGTGTGCTATACTAAGCCCGAAAACCGACTAACTAACTCACCGAATAACCCTAATCCGAACAGCACTTCGAAAAATGCGTGTGCTATACTAAGCCCTTCAGAAGTACATACTTCTATGGTACCACATGTGTTTGGTACACCTCCTACTTTTGGCGCTTATCCGCCTTACGTAAATTGCGGCTTTTATCCTGGCTTTCCTCAGGCACAAATGATGCCCGCTAATTTTTGTTATCCTCCAATGGGTACACACGCTGTTGAAGCGTCGAATTTATCGACTGCTGCGGTGGCCCCAAATGCGAGAAGTGCGAATCCTCAAGCGCGAGCTCCCTTAGTGTGCACTACCACTGGTGGCACTTCAAGAGGGGAGCACGGCTGCTGCTGGAATTGCAATGAGCAAGGACACCTTTCCCGTGCCTGCTCCAAACCTAAAAAGGTTTTCTGCCACAGCTATGGCCAACCCGGCCAAATTTCTACGAGCTGTAGCGGATGTTCGGGACCCAGGTCGGGAAACGTACAGGGGTGAGTGACTCTAGGGTCCGATCACTCCCCCCTTTCGTTGTTAAGGCTCCTTAGATTTCGTTAGATCAAGTAAATACAGTACTTGATGAGCGGCGCATGTTTATTACTCTTAGTGTCGATGGTCGGTCACTACACGGACTCTTTGATCCAGACTCGTGCTGCACCTACATAGGTAAGCCGGCCTTTGGGAAATTTTCGAGTTTGCTTGAGAAATTAGCAGATCAACGACGTCCGGGTATTATGTATCCAAACGGGGTGATCGAGGAAACTGCCAGACAAGCCATTTTACCTTTTAAGTTTTTAGGTATAAGCAAATTTTTGCAGATCCGTTTCGCACCTACGTTGGATTGCGAAGTTTTATTCGGTCACGATTTTGCAGAATTGTTTGATTTTGATGTTAGATTGAAGCCCCGTATGTGGAGAATAGGGAATGGTATTTGGCGAACGTATCAAGGACAGGAAATAGGTTCTAGAGTGAACATACCGTCGGAAATATCGGACAATCGTGTGGAGGTTGCTAATAATTCTTTGTCAAACGAAGCCGTACAGGCCTGTGCTGGCATAAAGGAATTAAAGCCTTCGGAGGCTAAGTTCTTAGAGGATTTTCTCAGAAGAAAAATTCCTCCTATGCCAGCCAAGCTTCCTGCCACCCACATGGTGAAACACCATATCGATATTCAAGGACATGCTCCCATCAGACAAGCTTATCGGCGCCTTTCTCCTAGGGTTAAAGGATCATTAAGAGAATCGGCCTAAAAGCTTGAAGCTGAGGGAATAATAAGTCCTAGTAAAAGCGAATGGTGTAACCCAGTGGTAATGATCAGGAAGCCTGACGGAGATTATAGGCTTTGCATTGACTTCAGAAAATTAAATGAGGTAGCCAAGAAAGATGCTTACCCAATGAGAAATATTAGCACAATATTAGACAAGCTCTCGTCCGCACGATATATCTCTAAGATTGACCTTAGTCAGGCATTCCATCAGATTCCTCTCTCCGGTGAATGTAAGGAATTCACTGCTTTCCCAGTACCAGGCATGGGGCTCTATCATTACAATCAGATGCCATTCGGGTTATCGGGAGCTCCAGCGACGTTTCAGCGATTGCTGTATCGACTGATAACACCGGAATTTGAGCCCCATGCATTTGCGTATATGGACGACATTATTGTAGTCACTGAAACCTTTGAGGAGCACATATATTGGTTGGAGAAAGTCTTAAATGTGATTCTCAATGCCGGACTTACGGTCAATCCCGATAAAAGCGAATCCGGTTGTAGTCAAGTACGATATCTCAGATATTTGGTAGATAAAACGGGATTGCACCCTGACTCGGAAAAGGTCGAGCCAATAACATCCTATCCGGCTCCTACTACTGTGCGCAAACTTAGACGATTTCTGGGTATGGTATCGTGGTACAGACGATTCATGAAGGATTTCTCTCAGAAGGCAGAACCATTCCATCGATTATCAATGAAAAAATCGAAGATTCCAGTTTTACGTTTTGTTTAAAAACGGACGCAAGTAGTACGGGTCTGAGGACCGTCCTCACCCAAATCCAAGATGGCCTGGAACACGTCATAGCCTTTGCTAGTCGATCCATGCAAGGTGCCGAGAAAAACTACACCGTTACGGAGCAAGAATGCTTAATCTCTTAACCACGTACTAGACGCGCTGTCGCGCATGTTTGAGCCAGACTCTGAGGTGGTATGTGCTATTGGCGAGACCGATGATCTGTGGTACACTCGAAGAACTAAACTGGTCCAAGAAATGCCATATCAGTTTCCGGATTGGAAATTAGAAGGTGATCAACTTTACTGTCATCGCCCTGAACACCTGACTGACCCATTACTGCCTGATTTGAAGGCCTGGAAGCTGGTCTTGCCTTTAGAGCTTCGCAATAGGGCTATTAGTGAGGCACACGATACCACAACGTCTGGACACTTAGGTGTTGATAAGACCTTCCAACGTCTCTCGTTGCTCTACTATTGGCCCGGAATGTTGAATTGCGTTGCAAAATACGTCCGAGCATGCGAGATTTGCCAAAAGATGAAGGTGGACCAGGCAGGTCCGGTAGGTCTGATGGGTAAGCGGGTGATCGAACAACCTTGGTCGGTGGTAGCAGCGGACATGATGGGTCCGTTCTCACCCAGTCGATCTGGTTACCAGTATGTCTTGGTCTTCCAAGACATGTTTACCAAGTAGATCGAGGTCCTACCACTAAGAAAAGCAAATGCCGTTAATGTCCAAAAATTATTCGAGGAAACAGTTATTTTTAGATGGGGAACCCCCGAAGTCCTGTTCACTGATAATGGAACCGAGTTTTTGAACAAGTTAATTTCAAAGGCCGCGGCGGAATTGGGAATTAGGCACTCGACAACCCCACCGTATCATGCGCAAGCTAATCCGGTTGAGCGGGTAAATCGAGTGTTAAAAAGCAATGATATCATCCTTTGTAGAAGGCGATCATCGAAGTTGGGATAAACACCTGCCAGATTTCCCCTTCGCGAACAACATGGCAGTACATAGTTCCACTCGGGTGTCGCCAGTGCTCTTAAATTATGGTAGAGAGCCTAGACTGGCAATGTCATTGAGAAGACGGGAGGAGGGAGCCCCCAATATTGTACCGCTAGCTGTAGAGGATTGGGAATGTAGGATTAAGCGTTTAGCAGCCCTTAGAGACCTAGTCGCACATCACTTGGATATAGCGTCCGATCGTCAGGCGAAGTATTATAATCGCCGGAGACGAGATGTTCGCTACCAAGTAGGTGACGTTGTGTGGCGCAGGACTCATACTTTATCTTCAGCTATAGATTATGTCGCGAAAAAGTTATCCACGAAATATGCCGGTCCGGTCAAGGTTATAAAAGTAATATCGCCGGTAGTTTATGAAATCCAAGATGAGTCTGGGATAATCGAGAAAGCTCATATTAAAGATTTAAAACACTACTGGTCGATTGATCCGAACCTAGTTAACAAAGGTCCTTTTTCGCAGAGTGAAGATGAGCAAGAAGATCCCAAGGTATCACCCGGAGACGGTGCAGGAGCTCCGAAGGCGTCGGGCCACTCCTGTCGCTTATACTTCCGGAGACCCCGCGCAATCAACCAAGCCCACTTGCTTCACCAAGAGCGCGAGCCGATCGACCGGACGGATCGGTTCCCATCCTTCCCAATGGTGCCGCAGAATCGCCACTACCGGCCAGTGACGGTGCCAGAACTGGAAGAGGCCAGAAGACCAAACGGGGAAGACCAAGAAAATCTGGAACCGTAGGTTCTGCCGGGACAGGGTGTTCAACCGGAGCCGGTGATCGACCCGGAACCGGAGGTTTAGCCGGAACGGAAAGCTCTACCGGGGCCGGTGTTTCATCCGGAATCGGTGGTCCAACCGGAATCGGAGGTTCCGCGGGAACGGGAGGTTTCGAGGAAGACGGAAGTCCGGCAGGAGCCGGAAGTAGCTCGGGAGGAGAGCAGCCTCCAGGCCGCAAGAGGGGAAGACCTCGGCGTCCCTATCGCGCAACTTGTCCGTCGCCGTGGTCCCGGAAGACCCCGGAAGCTCCAAAGGAGCCATACCGAGGGCTCCGTCCCACCCGAAGCCAAAAAGACGAAGGAGGAGGAGGAGGGACCCCGCCGAAGCAGGCGACTCGGAAGAAAATAGGGCGCCCTCCAAATCCTCCCCCATCTCGAAGCCGAAGGTGGAGATCGGAGTCTTTCGGAGGGAATTGGAGGACGGAGGCGGTACAGAGGGGCGTGATCAGGGAAGTCGAGTCATCGAGGAGAGGTCCCCCTATCCTTTTCCCTTACGGGACTACGAGATGCCTTCCCCTCTTGCGAGCATCAATGCGCAAGTCTCAGCCCTGCTCGGGCTGCCCCCGCCTCCTGCTCCGACAACATCCACTGCGTTGGAGCGCCCCAGGATGTCGTCGCCTGATGAGAGCGGAAAGCCAGAGTGGCCGCCGTCTTCTACGAGTTTCGATTTTCTGGTCTCGGCTCCGTTGGGGTTACCCCAGGTCCCGAGTCCAGGGTCGACTTCGCGGGGCGGAGGCACAACGACTTAGCCGACCAATCCAGGCTTGTTTCTGGGCCCAGGCCCTGGGCCGGCTCTGACTCCAGTGAGTAGTCCAATGCCAACCCAGGGGTGGACCCAGAATCAACAGTCAGAACTCTGCTCTCCTGCTGCCCATCGGATGTATAGAAGAGACAATTGTGCACCCTTGATGTCTCCACCGGACCATACGTGTTGGAATTGTCACCGGGTGGGGCACGACTTCAAACACTGTTGGTTCCAGAAGGGGATATTTTGTTTTTATTGTGGGAAACCCGGGGTTAGGATTAACTCAGCACCCCGCCTCGATGCCCTTACCTCGGCTATTGGCGAACCTTCGCCAACAAACACTACCCCTTTCTGGAGGCAACGTTGGGTCTACATCGAATGGTCAGTCGGGAGACAGGGGAGGTTTGGATTCCCACCACCCTCTCATTCAGGCCTTGGCGGACGCCATCCTGAAGCGACTCCGACCCAAAGATGGTTAGGGAGGTTCTGAGTATTAGGTTGCGTTTCTTAGTTTTGAGCTGTTTTGGTGTTTTCCTTCAGGCCTTAAGTAATCATAAGCCATTTTCGTGTGAGTTTATAGTAGCTTTTAGGGCTATAGTTAGTTTTAAGCTGTTTTTGTGTTGCCCTTCAGGCCTTAATCAGTCATGAGCCATTTCCGTGGAAGTTTAGCGTAACTCTTCTGGCTATAGTTATTTGTAAGCTGTTTACGTGTAGCTCTACGCACATTAGTTAGTTTAAGCTTTTTTTTCGTATAGTTCTAGGGTGTACAGTTAGTTGTAACTTGAAAATTTTCTTTTCTTTTGCGTTAGTTGCCTGATTGCACCATTAAGATCGAACATTGTACGTTCAAAAATTTCTAATTTCTTTAATTTGAGTCGGAAAACTCACTAGATAGGACTACAGTCTAATATCGAACACTGGATTATCACTGACTTAAAATCAGCTGTGACCGAAGTCAAAGAGTTATATTAGTTCACAAGAACTAGAATAACTAAACTCAAGAGTATATAAAATAACAACAATCAGTCTCTGTAAGGGAGATCCTAAATCTGACAAATAGCAGATCAATTATTATCATATTTCTTTTCTTTATCACATGTCACCTGGAATTCTCAGGTTTGTTGTCCAAAGCTTTATTTCATCTAGTTTGTTTCTATATTTCTTTCTTATTATAATTATATATTTTTTTTAGGATTATTATTCGAGTAACCTTAATTGACACTAAATCATAATCGGTTACCAGAACACTCAACACAATTATGCTCTTGAACTTGATGAACAATCTGGAGATGGGATTAGTGACGCCTGCTGGTATTAGGACCCCACGGGTCAGTCTGGGAGGGGGTTTTGTAACGTGGTGGCCAACCACCCGTTATGGATCCTTCCCCAGCTTTTCAGAAATAAACAAATAGATCGTGATTACTCCCATGGCCGGCACAAGCTCAAAATAGAAATTAAATTTAGAGATAAGATCCTATTAAAACATCGGGTGTGAGGAATGAGAGAGAACTTTATTTTTGTTAGAACAATTACGTAGCGAGCTATTTAAATTAGAATTAAATGATGAAATTATATGTAACCTGTCACTAGTAATTAAGTAAATTAGGTACCTGGAGTCATAAAGTAAGGAGGACCTGACGTCCTACATTAATCTCCGGAATCAGAGTTCATTTCTTGGGAAAATCCGGCAGGGAAAAACACTACCATCCACTCCGACGACCCCACATTCGCACTATCTCCCTACCACCAGGTTGACGGAACTCTCACGCACCTACGGTCACTTAATCATCACAGGGCCCATGGGGATGTCGAGCAAACCACTACCTATTAATCCAAGTCTCAAGGATTCGTAAAATAACTGGTAGCCATGCCAGGCTCGACACTTGTCAAAACACGCAGGCAGCCATTACACCGGCCGACGTTCTACATACCGTAACGGCGGACCGAATTCTATCGAGCAGACTCCTAGAAATACAGCTTGAGAGGGCAGCACCGACTGGGCCGAGAATTGTGGCGCGAGAGGGAAGGGATTGGCAAGGAGAGGACGCCGGAGAGTTTAGTTTCGTGTCGGCCATCGGCAAGTTGAGAGTTTTGAGTAGAGAGAGAAGTAGCCACAAAATTTACTTGGACAGGTCCATTTTGTTCTGCCGGATTGACATCGAAAAATAAAGGGACTCTGCAATTCCAGGACTGAGGTAGGCGTTGTCACTTTCCTTTGCTCTGGGTTTGTTATTTTGTTCTTGAGATTAGGATGTTTCGAGTGTGTTGCCTTTTGTTATAGTATGGATAATAAGAGCCTAAATTCTGGGTTAAATGTTAACCACCATTAGTAACGTTAGAAGATAAAATAGGTCTAAAATTTCCGGCTGACGCCATGTTGAATGTAAAAGACCCAACAGTGTAGGTTAAGCAAATTTTCGTGTTCTTAAATTAATAAGTACAAAGTGAAGAATTAAGAAATGTTAATCATGGTTTGGATTTAAATCCTTTTTTTACTGAATTCACATGTCAACCTTGTCATATTTACCCCTGTCATTTATACTTTCAAAGATTTATTATATCTTCTTTACTTTTCTAAAATTTTTGGAGTGCTTTTTCTCACCCCCATGAAGTCCCTCTCCCTGAGTTAGGGACTTATTATAAGAGACAATTCTATTTCCAAATTTTTCTGTGCGTGAACATTTTAGGAGTGACGCCGAAGAGGTGTCTGGCGCCTAACGAATACCGAACAAAGATTTTTGTTCCTACGCTGCTGCTGCCGTTTTGTGGGGATGCTCCCAGCTTATGTCCCATGAGACTGGGAAAGTCCTTACACCGCTTACATGATCTTCCTGGCATAAATCCACTTTGGACTTCCTGTATCTTTTCTTCTGTAATTTCCATTACCCTACGAATAAGTATTTTTGAGTATATTTTACTTACGGTACTTAGTAAGCTGATACCTCTGTAATTATTGCAGTTTTTTTTATCTCCCTTTCTTTTGTATATGGGTACGATAATCGCGTTTACCACCTTGCTCGTGCTCGAGCATGAGCAAGACCGAGCAGAGCGGGCAAGAGCGGTCATTATTTAATTTTAAGCAAAGGCATCGTGTTTAAACTATAACAACTAATTGGAGTAAAAATTTTAGACCTCTATTTTATTCGTATATATTTTTCAGCTCTTAGAAATGTATATATTATTAAAATAAATCAAGAATTCCTTCTCTGACTGCTCGTAGCATACGATATTTCAGGTAAAATGCTGGGATTTCGGCGAGCTATTTGAAATAATGTTTCAAAATATGTGGTTTATTTGATGAAAATTAAGTAAATGTTGGAATTTGAAAGTGAATTATGAGACATTATGGCATCTTATACTTCGTGCTAAATAAATTAAGTGCAGTAAATATGAATTTTCAAGTGCAGTCTGAAAAGGAAGTAGAAAAAAATAGCTTTTATAAATTAAACATTTTGGAATGTACTTTATTCTATAAAATTAATATTTATGTAAACAGTTATTATATTATAATATAATAATTATTATTATATAATTTTCGTTTAAATAAGGTATTTTTGTACTTTTATTCAATGAATAAGTATGCTATGTACTGGGATTTAAAATATTTAAAATATACTCAGTACATTTTATTAAGAAGACAGTATTATTAGTTTTACCATTTTCTCGCATAATAGTAGATTCTATTATAAAACTAAATTGTATTTTAAATTACATTTAAGCCTTCTGAACGTTTAACAACTCTGACGAAAAATGTATAAAGGTTATACATAAACGTAAAAGGTTAAATACATTTTAAATGTATTCATATTCTTATTTCTAAACATATAATATAAGAACAATACATACATACTACTTAAAGTACTTGCCAAAAATGATTGCAGTATTTCAATCTGAAACTCCAGTCATGTAAAGTTAAGTAATTAATGTTGGAAGTGCTAAATTTATTACAAAATATGCTTATCCAATTCAATTGAATAAAATAATCTTAACATTTATAGAATAGAATTTCAAATAACCCGCTGAAATCCAGCCATTTTCTCCCAATAGTCGTCTGCTACTAACAGACAGATGTAAATTTTTTTTATATTTTCTCTTTTCTACATCTTGCCAGATACTGAAACGTTGACATTATTAGAATAACAGGTTTAACTGTGTACTTCAGCTATTTTTATTACCAAGATACATTTAATTTATAAGAAATTAGAGAATGACCAGTCCTGCTCGCTTGTGCTCGGTCATGACCGAGCATGACGGTAAATGCACATCACTAGACTTGTCCCGACTTGATACATAAATTTATCAATTCGCACAATCTGTGAGGAATGTACTCGCTCCCGTATTTAAGCATTTCAGCGTTAATACTATCTACACCAGCAGCCTTGCCATTTTTAAGTTCTTAATTATATCTCTAACTTCAGTGACACAAACTTTCTCAATTGGGTTTTCTAATTCATTATGTTCTATGTCGCATTTCTGTTGCCCTATATCTTCACCTCCTAATAATTCTTTCCCTTACTGAAAGGTATGACACGAAAAAAATGACAGGCCTGTCATTTTTTTTTTTGTAATATTTTTTCTGTCATTTTTTTCGCGACGACAGGAAAAATGATAGGAAAATGATGACAGAAAAAATACGACCGATATTCTATATCCTATTTTTAAAACTTAGTTTAAATCGTTTCAAAAGTGTTTCAAACACTTAATATTTTAAAAAGTTTAAAAAAGTTATAAATTTAAACCATTTCAATTTTTACTCATCAAATTCAGATTCCTCATCTGACGTAACATCATTAGATCGTAAACTTCTTTCTCCCATCATTGTGACAACCAATAACCAGACTTGATACTCTTGTTGTACACATTTAAATTTTAATGAATTATTGAGTAGGAACAATAAAAATAATAGCGCACTGATTCGCCGGCTGGTCACTACATGCTGCTGTCTGCACAGCTGTGCCAGAGCGAAGAACGGGAGCTGCGCGCGCGACGCATCTCCATGCGTCCTACTCTAGTATAACGTGATTTGCGTAAATAATAATAATTTTTATATTAGTTTTAAGCTGTGTACTAACTAATTAGGGTTCGCTGATTCCGAAAAAGCGATTTACGGAAAAACAACCTAACCCGGGTTAGGTTGTTTTTTCACCCAACGCTTCATATCAGAAGTTTGGCAAATGCCATTAAAGTCTGTGACGCTTATCAAAATTTTCAATTAACATCGGAACGATGAATTGAATTGATGATTGAACGCGGAACGATTATTTGGTGTTGCACATTCCTTTCAGTTGTCACTTTTTGATTAGTGTCACAAAATATAAGTAAAAATACCGGCCTGTCATTTTATGCGAGTCATTTTCCTGTCGTCGCGAAAAAATGACAAAAAAAAATGACAGGCCTGTCATTTTTTTCGTGTCATACCTTTTCGTAAGGGTTGAAAGAGTCTTTTAAAGCGTCTACTATCCCGTCTGTATCATATAGCATTTCACCTTTGCTGTTTCTCATGCTCATAAGCTCTGTATTTTTAATTTCCTTCATCTCTTTAAATATTAGTTTCATGGTTCCTTGAAAGTCGTTTTATAATTTCTTCAATTCTTCTGTTCTGATTTTATCTTTACTGTCCTTCACTAGTCGTTTAACTTTCCTCTTTTTGTGTCTGTAATCACTTTGAAGCCTATTTCCTTATCGTAAGATTCTTGGTTTATTTTCAGGAATTTATACATTAAGCCTATTTCTCTCCTCATCGTTAAGACCTGTGATGTTTAACGTTCTCCCGTACGCTTTTTTCTTTTCTTTTTGGGCTGCCTTAATTTCATCATTCCACCATGCACAACCAGATTTTCTTCCCACAACCGCCGTACCACATACTTCAATCGCAGTTTTAACAATGATATCTCGTAACATAGCCCACGCGCCCTCTATATCTTTAATGCTTCTAAGCGCTTCCCAAGTTGCCTCATCTACGCGTTCGTTTATCTTATTCTTAGAATCTATACGCACTTCCAGTTTCTGTAAATTTTCGATCTTGATTCGCGTTTGTTTCGTTTTTGTTGTTTTCTTTCTTCTCCATCCCCGCCCTAAGTTTATTTTGGAGACTAAAAGGTAATGATCAGTATTGCATTCGGAACCCCTCATGACCCTTGTATTTTTAACTAGTTCTCTTAGTCTTTCATCCGCAATAACGAAGTCAATTATATTGCGGTTATTTCCTTTACACCAGGTGTACGTGTGGATCATTTCATGTCGAAACCATGTATTTGTAATGAATAGGCCCTTTTCTAAGTATAAGCTAACTAACTTTTCCCCGTTATAATTTTTTCTTGGATCCCCAAATTTACCTAGAACCCTTTCCGTATCTGTATATTGACGTTGGACGCCGGCCCATTCGTTCATATCTCCTAGCAAAATTATTCTTTCACCTTGATCGCAAGTACTAATTGTATAATTTAAAGTGTCCCAGAAGGCGTCTTTGACTTCGCTTGGGTCACTACCAACCGGGGCATAGCACGCTACGATGAATAATCTTCTGATTCCTACCTTCATTCTAGACCACAACAATCTGGGAGATACAAAATCATGATCTTTCAGATGCTGTCTTGCTTTTTCATTCATAATTAAATCGACCCCTTGACTACCATGTGATTCGCTACCTACTCATGACCAGATTTCAAAACCGCCTTTCAATACACCATTTTCTATGTTTCTACATTCCGACCCTTTTTCTTCGTCTCAGGTACACACAAAATATCTAGTTTCCTGACGTGCATAGTTTCTCGTAGTTCTCTTATCGTAAGATCACTCATTCCTCTAGCATCCCAAACACCCAGTCTCCATTCATCGCCTGAAACTCGACCTTTACTTTTACCGTGTGTATGCATTTCGTCAATAAAAGTTTCAGTCCATCCCGAGGCTGTTTTATTGTTTGTATTATTCATGGTTTAAATTGTGCACCCAACTACCATCTTTATGCGTATATTTTGTTTTGCCAGTCGAAAATCATGTTTGAGTTAAAAAGTGATTCGTCGTACGGTGGAGCCCAGCTAACCTGTTACTATCGTGGAAAGTTCCTAAGTGATCACATGTTATGAGAGGAATTGTTACTTGTATGTCAGTTTCCTAGCTGGTAACGGGATAATCGCCATAGTTTACTAGGGAGGATTGTTTGCATCCTTTACCTGCCAGACTAGTAACATGGTGGTAACAGCCGGCAGCCATCTAAAATTTCGTGCGCATGTGCAAGGAATAAGCATGCATTGGCTCCGTGATTCCTCGCACAATTTAAAAGTGTAAAATTAAATAGCTCTGACGTTACTTTTGCAATAAATAAAAAACATGTTTCATGTTTTCTTGCAGTAGAGACGTTGTTTAAATTATAATTACTGGTGAAATAATCTAAATTCGACAGAAAAATGGTTTAATATAAAAATCGGTACAGAATATCTACTATAAGCGTAAATATTTTAATAATTTACAATTCATATTTATTAGTTACAAATTTTAAGGTTAAAATTTGAATAGTTATAATTTCAGGGCTTCTAGCAACAACTTGCAGTTAAATGTATAAGAAACAAAATTGCTGCAAAAGAAAAAAATGTAATTGAAATGAGGCCTAAAATAGTTTAAGAAAAAATACTATCAGGTAGCCTCGGATACCGAGATTTTCCTAGATTTATTTTTAAATTTAGGCATTTCTGAAAGGACAAACATACTCGCCAAAAGTGAGAAAATCACTACAGATGTAGGCTATTACAGTCTGAATTCATTTCATTAGTGTATTTATCATTTGAAAATTTTTGACAGAAAATAAATGATATCAAGTATGAAAAAATATGTCCGGAGCAGAATTGCAAATGCTTTTTATTTTTAAAAACTAATTCTCAGAGAATACTTAAAAAGATTTTAAAACATTTTGAAAGATTGCCAAAATTGTCAAAAAAGCATCTGGAAGATTTTAAGGCAATTTTTTCAGTTTTGCAAAATTGAAAAAAAAATCGAATCATTTTAAAAGATATTTAGAAGTTGCACAAGTTTTGAAAAGACTTCGATATAATCTTAAATTTGAAAAGATTAATTTAAAAAATTAATTTTCAAAGAAAATGTCAACATATCTCAAAAAGTTTCTAAAATTGTGGAAAAAAATCTGTGATATCTTAAGGCAACTTTTTTAATTCTGAAAGATTTTTTTTAATTTTGAGAAAAATTTGAGTCTGTTTAAAATATAATCAGGAATTTTAGAAGTTTCGAAGACATTAGACATATTTTAAAACTTGGAAAAATTTCTGAAAATTTATGAAATATTTTTTAATTTCTTCTAAACGTCTAAATGTCCAAAATATCTTACAAGCGAACTCGAGTTTTTCCTAATATTTTTTTAAATCCTGCAATAAAAAAAAATGTAATTCAAATTTTCTAAATTTTTTGTTTAATACACCATCTTCAAAAATCTTTTTGAACTTTCTCAAGAATCTTAGGAAAATTATACTTAAATAATTTAAAAAACAAACTGATAATACTTATTTCCTCGATATGTTTTGCACGGTCAATAAAATTTAAAAACTCTGTAAATATAAAATTTCCAAATTGAAAAAAAATTCTTTTTTCAAAAGCGCAATAATTCAAACGTGTAAAACTATTAACAGAAATCTTTTAAAATGTTAAAATATGTCTTATCTCTCCGAAACTTCTAAAACTCCTGATTATAGTTTAAACAAACTTAAATTTTTCTCACAATTTAAAAAATCTTTCAGAATAAAAAAAATTGCCTTTAAGTCTCTAATTATCTTTTAAAATGATTCGAATTTTTCTTAATTCTGCAAAATTAAAAAAAAAATTCCTAATATTTTCCCGATTCTTTTTCGACATATTGTGAAACCTTCAAAACTTAAAGTAATTTTTTAAAAATAAAACCTGAATGATTTTACATTTTGCCAGATATCTTATTGTCAGTACCGGTAATTGTTTGGTTACATTTACCGGCGAGGTAGGTAATCTTAAGAACATAATTATTTTTTAATTTTATTAGGCTTTAAACAATTAAAATTTTCTCTTTTATCAATACTACTTAGAAATATATTTTATTTTTCAAATGACTTTTAATCTAAAATATTATAATATCAAATCTCTCGATTTTGAATTATTCAGATTCAAAATTTTGTGCTTTTAGAAATAACACTAATTACAACAACAAAAAAACAGTTTTGAAAATACCAACAACTAACAAAAACATTTTCAATTTTCAAATTTAGTTTTCAAACGAAAAATGGGATTTTATTTAATTTCGACTGATTTCAAATGTCGGTAATTAATTTCAAACAGTTTAATTTTGAAACCAGTTTTATTTAAAAATATTATATTGTTGAACTTAAAAACTGGCCAATTTCTAAAATTTTAGGATGATCAAATCTACAACTTTTATTTTCATACAATATTTTGATTTTGAATTTTATATGATTGAGATTAAAAATTTTGGGTTTTAGAAATCACACTGATCAGCTTTTTGCCTTTTCGGGAAATTATAAATAAATAATAAATTCAAAATCGTTTTTTACTCATATCAGAAAAGCACGACAGTATTTTTTGTTAACCTATTGTAAGCCTCATTTCAATTGCCTTTTTTTCTTTGACAGCAAGTTTTTTTCTTATACATTGCAACAAGTTTTTCCAATTTTATCCGTGTGCACCACGGCGAATCACGTGTCCTGGCCGGGGATGTCCCAGGATTGGAAAACCCAGTTACTTTTGTTTATAAAAAAACTTTTAGGCTGCCACCTACCTGCGGCTGCGACACATCTACCGGATTTTTCCGAGTTCGTGAGTCGCACTCTTTCGACTCACGAACAACCCACGAAGCTCGTTGAATTTTTATTATTACAGGCGTCAGGTAGGTTTCCCTACCAGAGCCCCGACGGCGCCGGTCCTATCGCATCCACTAGGTCCGATCACTAGCTCGTTAGGTGGAGTGAGAGAAATTACGCCCGAAAGTGACGATAATAATGTTTTCAATTTATGAAATTACTTTATTAAAAATATCGAATATTTATTCAAAACAAAAAGACTAATGAAATTAAAACACCAAGTTTATGAAATCGGGGACATCAAAAGCGGTCGAGAAATTGCCAGAGCACTTTGTCGGCTACAAAATGGCCGACCGAGACGCCCGCGCTTGCACCACGTCACTTGACGTGCATTGCGCGTGCCTACACGGTCGGGTCTTTTGGGGAACGCCCGCCTCAACTATCTGTGGTCGGGCTTTGAGTCGGGCGTGCCTCACTCTCGGGTGTCGCGAGAGTCTCGGCCAACATTACACTTAAATCCACGCACGTGGTCCCAACGGTCACACCGCGCGAGGTCGAGAGAAGCAAACACTGAATAGGCGAGAAAACTACAAAGGCCACTCACCTTGAGGCCATCTAGCATACATGGCCTCGTCTCCCTCCATTTTCGTATTTTCCCTAATTCCCGGTTTCTTAGAAGATGGTAATTTTTGTAATTCCGGTTCTTACGGACGCACCGCCGCCAAGTCAGAAAAACAAGTGACAGGTCCCGCGTTTTTCTTCGCTCCTGTTACGTCCCAGCGCTACAATCGTTTTACGTTTAAATAAATGATGACACTCAACACTGTATTTATCCTGGTAATAAAATCAATCGTTTTATTATGAATTTCTGGTAGACGTGGCAGATATTTAAAGGCTCATATTGAGTCTCGATGAACAAACACACAAGTAAGCTTAGCACTTAATATTTCGGCACAGCCGAACACAAACGCACGCATCACAAACACGAAAGTGAGGTTACGTTACCTCCGAGATTCTAAAAAGTTCCTAAGTCCGAAACTGTACAATAAACGAAGATCCAAAAGTCGCAGGTTCGAGCTTGAAAGGCGCGCGCCGAGATACAATATTCTGACGTTTCGGTGCTCTGCATCTATATTTAAAAGCTCGCTTAAGGCGGGATTTATCCCTACTTTTAGCGTTTACCCAATCGGAATGCTGACGTCACTCAATTTTAGTGCCGAATAACCAATCATAAATGAGGTCACTTTGCTCCTCCTACTGATATTAGTCAATTAAAATGAGTGACAGTTCAAGGATATGGGTCCAAAGTTCACTTTTCGACAGGATTCACATCAATCACTTTGAGTGACAGTTTCCTGTTTGTAAGTCCAAGGGTCGCTTTTTTATGGCGTCTGGCCGGCGCCATGACCCATTAACGATACTAAAAATAGCTCAATGTCTAAAGTTCCTAACCTTAAATTCACTTTAGACATTGAGACTGCGCAGTACTATAACGAGTACATTAACGAAATTG
>CAKNWT010302843.1:0-12299 GCA_932066315.1 Andricus coriarius | reverse complement strand
TAGAAATTTAATTTTTTTCCAAATTCAAATACTTGCTTAGAAATTCACCTATCTTGTTTAAAATGGAATATTTTTACTATGAACTTTAGGAATTTGAAACGGTTCAAATTGAGTTTAATACAGGACCCACATTAATTTGTAGTAGCATTACCAATTCCTTTGGTAGATATAGTTACTAATTATTTAGTCAGTTATTCTTACTTATTGAAATAGTAGATTTTTACTAATTACTAGTGAACGAATCGGCACTATTTGAATTAGTAGAAAACTACTACCAATTAGTGGTTTTCTACTAATTCAGATTTAGAGAGTGAAAGTATTAATGTTCACCATGATGTGCCATGATGTTAAGACTGCAGAGTATTTTTTTTAAATCCAAGGAATTTTCAAGAGCTTTAAACAATTGCAAGGAATTTCGAAAGATTTTAAAGAATTTGAAATATTTTGAGGTATTATACAAGATTTTAAGGAGTTTTTAATTGATTTCATTAATTTAATAGAATTTCAGAGGATTTAAAAAATGTCAATTTATATTAAAAGATTTCAAACTGATATATCTATATTGTAGGAAAATATATGAAAGAATTTCAGAAGATTCCAACGAATTTGATATTTATTTTAATAATTTGAAGGAATTTATAGGACTGGGCATATTTTAGGGCATTTGAAAAGAATCAAAGGTATTTTAAAGAGATTTCAATAATTTCAATGAATGCCAAAAGATTTTAAAGTGTTCGAATAATTTCAGAATATTTTAACAGATTTCAAGGAATTTTCAATTGATTTTAGTAATTTAATTGATTCAAAAGGATTTGAAATATTTTGGAGCATCTTAACAGATTACAAGGTATTTTCGAAAGGTATACAAAGTTTCGGGTGATTTTAAAATATTTAAAATAAATCGTTAGGAAATTTTAAAAGATTGCAAGGAATTTTCAAGAGTTCTAAAAAGTTTAAAGTAGTTTTAAAGAACTTGAAATATTGTAGGGAATTTGGTAGGTATTTGTGTCAACAATTGCAAGGGATTTTAAGGGATTATCAGAGTTTTAGATAATCTCCAAAGAATGCAAGGTATTTTCAAAAGATTTACATAATTTAAAGAATTTTAAAATTTTTTCAGAGGATTTGAAAACTTTTAGACTATTTCTAAATATTCCAAGGAATTTTCAATTGATTTCAGTAATTTAATTGGTTTTAGAAAATTTAAAATATTGTAGGATATTTAAAAAAAAATCACGGCATTTTCGAAAGCTTTACAACATTTTAAGGAATTTATAAAAAAATCAGGGTCTGAAGACTTTTAGAGTATTTTAAAAGATTCTAAGGAATTTTCAAATGGTTTCAGTAACTTAACTGGTATCAGATGATTTAAAAAGATTCTTAGTCATTTTCGAAAGCTTAACAAAATTTCAAGTGATTTTAAAGATTTCAAAGAACTTGAAAGATTTTAGGGAATTTTTAAAGATTCGAAGGAATGTTGTATTTATTTCAATAATTTGAAGAAATTTCAAAGGATTGTTGAAAAAATTTCAAAGGATTGGAAATATTATAGGGTGTTTTGGAAGAATCTAAGGAATTTTCAAGGAATTTAAATAATTTTAATGAATTTCAAAAGATTATGAAAGATTTGAAATGTTTGAGGGTATTTTAACAGATTCTAAGGAATTTGCAATTGATTTCAGTAATTTATTTGGATTTCAGAGGATTTAAAAAAAAACAAGTGATTTAAAAATATTTCAATTGAATGTATATTTTAGGAAAATATTTGAGAGAATTTGAGAAGATTTAAAGGAATTTTAAAATATTTTAAAGGGCTTAAAATATTTTAGGGATGTTTGAAGTATTTGAAGGAGTTTTGTATTTAGTTAATTCATTTAAAGGAATTTTTAAAGATTAGGAATATGTGAGGGCATTTCAAAAAAATCCAAGGTATTTTCAAGAGATTTCAACAATTTGAAGGAATTTCAAAAAAATTTGTGGATAGAATCTTTAAGATTCTAAGGATTTTTCATTTGATTTCAGTAATTTTATTGATTTCAGAGGATTTTAAATATTGTAGAGAGATTTGAAAGATTCCAAGGCATTTTCAAAAGCTTTAAAATGTTTTAAGTGATTTTTAAAGCTTTAAAAGGCCTTGAAATATTTTGGGGAATTTCTAATGACTCCAATAAAGTTGTTTTATTTTAATAATTTGAAGAAATTTTAAACGATTTGAAATATATTAAGCTATTTTTAAAATTTTCATTTGATTTTAAAGAGATTACAAAAATTGCAAGAATCCAAGAAATGTTCAATTGATTTCAGAGGATTTTACTCATTACATGACACACTTCTGGGGTGATCTACACCAGAGCGACAAAAATTATTTAAAAAAATAATCTATTGAATATTTTTACTTGAAAATTTTATCAGATCATCTTAAGAGCTTACTTTAAAGAATTATTCAGGTTATACAGCACAAAATTAAAATTAAGTATTAATTAATAATTATTAAAGTAAGAAAAAAAGTTCGTAGGGTGTGTTCCACCCCAGTGTATCAAACAAGTGTTAAAGATTTTAGAGTATTTAAAAAACTGTCAAAGCATTTCAAAAAAATTTCAAGATTCAAGGAATTTGAAAAAAGTTTCAAGGATTTGAAAACTTTTAGATTATTCTAAAAGATTCCAAGGAGTTTTCAATTGATTTTAGAGGATTTGAAATATTTTTTAGTATTTACGAAAATTCCTAGGCATTTAAGAAAATTTAAAAAGTTTCAACTTTCAAGTAATGTTGAAATATTTCAAATAAATATTTAACGCATTTGAAATGACTCCAAGGCATTTCCAAGAGATTTCAGTAATTTAGAAGAATTTCGAAAAATTGTAAAGGATTTGAGAACTTTTAGAGTATTGTAAAAGATGCAAAGACGTCTGCGAAAGCTTAAAAAAATTTCACCTGATTTTTAAAGAATCGAAGGATTTTTTTATTTAAATAATTTGAACAAATTTTAAAGGATTGGGAATAAATTAGGGTTTTTTTAAATCTTGCAAGGAATTTTGAAGGTCTTAAACAAATGCAAGGAATTCCAAAATATTTTGAAGGATTTCACATATCTTAGGGTATTTTGAAAGATCCTAAGAATTTTTAAATTGATTTCAGTAATTTAATGTCACTCACAGGATTTGAATTATTGTATGGAATTCTAAAAGATTCTAAAGTATTTGTAAGAGCTTCAAAATGTTTCAATTGATTTCAAAAGATTTCAAAGGATTTGAAAACTTTAAGAGTATTTCAAAAGATTATAAGGAATATTTAATTGGTTTCAGAGGATTTGAAATATTTAAGGGTATTTAAAAATATTTTAAAGCATTTTCGAGAGATTCGAAAAAATTTTCATGGGGTATTGTATCAAAGAGTTTCCTAAAATTTCGAAAATATAGATCGCTTTTATAGGACCTATGTCAGGTTTTAGGGTATATTAAAAAATTCCAAGGAATTTTCAATGGATTTCGGTAACCTGATAGGATTTGAAATGATTTGAAATATTTCAGGTTACTTCAGAAGATTCCGAAGGACTTTCAAGAGGTTATTTTAAAAATATTTCAGTAATATGAAGTGATTCAATTCTTCCTAATTTTTCCTTTGTCATTTATTTGTCTCTATTGAGCCGAAAAGGAGGTAATTTGGTAATCTATTTTTGATTTCTGAATGTATTTCATGCTCTTTTTGCATGCAATTATCCATAAGAAAGTAGACTTCATTTCGATTTCAAATTTAAAAAAAAATCTAAATATTTGAGGGCTTTTTAAAAGGGCATTTTGAAAAGGTTCAAAAAATTTCTAGGAATTTCCAAGCATTTGACAGATTTTAAGGTATTTCAAAAATTTGCATAGGGTATTAAAAATTTTCCTGGAATTTTGGAAAAGATGGCATGATTTTGTAAGGCCTATTATGATATCTCGAAAAATCCCAAGTGATTTTATAAGATTTCCGAGGATTGCAATGATTTTAAGGGATTTTGGAAGCTCACAAGTTATTTTGCTAAACTTTCCAGGATTTCAAGGATTCTCAAGAACTTTACAAAGTCTCAAGTGATTTCAAGAGCTTTCAAAGTATTTGAAATATTTTAGGGAATTTTAAAAGATTAAAAAGTAATTTATAATTAAAATCTTGAAATAATATGCAATTTTTTTTATCAATTTATTATTTCATGAGACTTTAAAAGATCTCAAGGTTTTTGAATAAATGTTAAGAATTTTGAGAAGTATCGGCAGATTTAATAGTATTTCACGAGATTTCATTTCTAATTCACCCTGAATTCGTATAAATTTTTTTGAATTCTGCAAAATCTTCTGAATTTTTATTAAAATTCAAGTGAATTCTTCAAAATTAGGTTAATTCTACTTAATTCGATGTATTATTTTATTTCTTTTTAGTTTTTGTTCAATTCATCTTGAAGTCGGCACTTCAACATATTCTTTTAAATTTCCTAGAATTTTTCTAAACTCATTTCAAACTTACTGAATGCAATGCATTTTTTCATATTTTTCATTTCTCTTGAATTTCATTTATTAAATTGAAATTTATATACTCATATGCATGTTATAACGAAAAAATCACAATTTGTTTTAGAAATAACATTTCTTTTAATTAATAAAATAAAAAAAACTATTGCGGCAATATAATTTACAAATAAGTTAAGTGTTAAACAAATTTAAGAGCTAATTATAATAAATTGCATTATCATTATATTCACAATTTTTTCCAAATGATAACGATGGCAGAATTTACCTACAAATAAGATATGAGAAATCCATTATGTACTCCATAGAGAGAGAAAAAAATTATATTATAATATATATTATACATATATTATATATATATATGTATACATATGATAATATAATAAAATAATATATACGTATATATACATAGATATATATTATACAGATGTTTTGTAACATTAATTAAATATAAATAACATAGAAAAAATAAGTATTTGGTTTATTCTGTTTCATAAAAAAAATTAATAGGCGCGCGCCTTGGCGCGCAAGACTACTATTTACTAGGTAGATGTCTATAATTTATGGTTTTCTTTATTGTAATATAAAATTCTATTTTTTATGAAGAGACAGTAATAGAGACCAACAAAAGTTTTTCTCCGGGAAGAGAAAGTGGGGAAAGAGAGGGGAGGAACAGTAGGGGGAAAGAGAGGGGAGGAACAGTAGGGGAAGAGAGGGGAGGAAAAGTAGATGAAACGAGGGGAGAGAAAGTAGGGAAATTGAAGTGAGGGAAGGGAAAGCAGGAGAGGGAAAGAAAGCCAATTGAAGAGAGAGAAAGGAGGGAAAGTGAATGTGGAGGGAAAACAAGGGGAGGGAAATTAGGGGAGGGAAGGTACGGTAAGTCTGGTATCGGAAAGTAGGGGAAGTGAGAAGATGAAAAGTAGAGGAAGTGAGGGGAGGAAAAGTGTGGGAAGTGAGGAAAGGGAAAGTATCGGAGAAAAAATAGGGGAAGTGAGAGGTGGAGAAGTTAGGGGAGGTGAATTGACAGTATGTGATAGGAGGGAAAGTAGCTGGAGGGGTGAGGTGGGCAGGAAAGTAAGTGGATACTGAAGGGGATGATAAGATATGGTCAGATGGGATAGGATCTGATAGGACACTATAGGATAGAAGAGTGGAGAGAGGGGGAAGTGATAAGGATACAGGGATTATTTAAACGACTCAATTAAAGTCTTATTAGGCTACAAAACCCTTTTTTGTATGCTTTTTCTACCCAGTGTGACTAATTTTTTAGTTTTTGAAATCCGAAATAGAGCACAGATTTGCAAAATTCAAGATGGCGGATCTTTGCTGTTTTTTTATGTAACTGAAATGGTTAATGTGCCATATCTCAGAGGAAAAAAAATCGGTTCGAGATGATCAAAAATGGAAGTGAAAGGTAAAAAGGGTTGCTAAACTATGGCGTAAGCACTTTTAAGAAAAAAATCGCTGATAGTATTATATTGTTTAAAATACGGTTGAAAATGACCATTTTTCAATTTTTTGTTAGGATATCTCGAAATCCTGATGTACAGAAACATAATAAGAAATAAAATACATACCTTTAGTTTTTTTTGCGTATCCCCGCATATAAGGAAAAAACTAAAGTAGCTGTCAAATATATGGTTCATGAAATTGCAAAGGGGCAAAAGCGATTCTGCAGCCTTAATTCTTTACTTTATTTTCTCAATCAAGCAATCTAGAAATTGCTATCGTCTGTATTTCTCTGGGGATTTAGAAGGAAATGCAACTCAATGGCTGACCAATTCTTGGTGAAATCTTCCGATCCGCTTTCTTTATTTTCAATCTTTTTCCTAATAAGCCGTGATAACTAAAAACGTCCTTAACAGGAGTTTTCCTTTTCCAATTATTGGAATTTATTTGGGATAATTGACTTTTTATCACCGTAATAATAATTACATCGATTTACGGAAAAAACTGTAACGTGTACACATAAATTTTATCCATAAAAAAAGCTTTCATTCCAAGTTGTGAAATCGGAAACAGTAAATCTTAATGTATAATGTTTATTCAAGCTAGAATGAAAAGATTGAAAAAAGTGGGAAATTATTTAAATTATTTAATTTTTAGTAAGTCTTCAAGATCAACATTTTAAAATTTTGAAAAATTTTACTTTACAATTTTGAACATTTTACCAATTTTTTAAGCCTTTATTTTGTTAATTGTTTATCATTAAATTGTAATGTATTTATATTTTGAAATTATTTTTTCGAATTAAATACATTTTTCCTGAATTGAAATTTTTCATACTCAGATGTACATTTTTTACGCTAAAGAGTTTAAAAAGTTCGAAAAGAACTTGAGTGAGTTGAAATCTTCGAAACAAGAAGTTTTATCTTATTCACAGAAATAGTTTTCCAAACTCTCCAGGGTAACTTCCATTATTCCTAGGAACAGTTTAAAAGCTTCCGCGCTTTGAATTTAGTCAAAAGCTAAGTGCCCTACTGGCGTTTGACTATATTGACAAAATTCCGCCGCACCTATAATTCTCGCCTAAGAATATTAAATAAGAAATTAAATATTAAACTTGTCCCTTAGGGGCGGTCCATAAATTAAGTTACAAATTTAAGGAGGGGGAGGGGTCGCACTAAAAATTGGGGTTCGCAACAGGGATTACCAACGAATTAAACGTTGGTAACGTTAAGTACGTTTCCTAATGACAAAATTTTAACAAAGTTTGCGAAAGAACGCCCTGAAAAATTACAGTATAATAATAGCTCGATAATTATAAAGAAAATAATGTGACAAAATTTGTTTAGTTTTACTTTATTAATTTTTTATATTTTCTTATACTTTTTTTAAAATTTTTATTCATGTTAATTATTTATAAATAACCTAATAAGTTTGAAAATCACTTTCCTATTTCGAACTTCGCAATCTTTGCCCTGTTTACTTTTACTTTATTAATTTTTTTATTTTTTTATAGTTTGAAAACAAATTTATTTATTTTAATTATTTATTAATAACCTAATAAGTTTGAAAATCACTGTCCTATTTCAGAATTCGCAATCTTTCCCGTTTTCCCCTCTTTACCCCATTTTTAAAGAATTATTTTTTCCCCTATTTTCAAGAAAGTTACCCTTTTTCTCATTTACAGCTTAAATTCGAACGAAATAATAAAACCCAATAAGAAAATCCAACTATTTTTGGTTGAAAGTTGAACTACTTTGTTCAAAAATTGATTTTTTTGGTTGAGGATCAAAAAAGAAGAAAAAAAGACAAATGAATTTCATCAAGCTTAGCGTCTCATCGGAAACAATCAGCTTTAAACTTTTTAAAGATTTGAAGATTTTTTGTTGAAAATTTAACTATTATGCTGAAAATTCGTTTCATTTTTAGTTGAAAATTAATTATTTTGACTGAAAATTCAGATGCTTCATTTTAGATTGAAATTTGTTTTTTTTTTTTGTAGAAAGTTAATCTTCTTGGTTGAAAATTCATCCTTTTCGGTTGAAAAATGAACTATTTTATTAAAAATTCGTTTCGTTTTTCATTAAAATATAATTTTCTGTGTGCAAATTTATCTTTTATATTAAAAAATTTGACTATTTAGTTTAAATGTTCATGCATTTTGTTGAAAATTTGTCTTTTCTGGTAGAGAAGTAATTTTTTTAACTGAAAACGTACCCATATCATTTTTAGTTGGAAACTGATATTTTAAATTGAAAATTGATATATTCTAGTGGAGAATTCATCTATTTGTTTGGAAATTCACGTATTTTGTATTAAAAGTTTATTCTTTTTACTAGAAAATTAATCATCTTTGTAGAAAATTCATCATCATTTAGTTACAAATTAAACTATGTGGAGAAAAAATTGATCTTTTTTAGTTGAAAATTCAACTATTTGATTGAAAATTCATCTTTTTTTTGGAAAATCCATTTTTAAACTGAAAATGTAACTATTCAATTTTTGATTGAAAATTGATATTCTCAATTAAAAATGTATATTTACTGGTTGAAAATGAAACTATTTGATTAAATTAAAATTCATTTTTTTGGTTGAAGATTCATAATTTTAGTTCAAAATTCAACTTTTTGATTGTAAATGAACTTTTTTGTTAAAAATTCATATTTTTGGGTCGATAATTTGACTGTTTCATAGAAATTTAACATTTTTTGCTTGAATATTCAACAACTTGGTCAAACATCAAACTATTTGGTTCAAAATGAACTTTTTTGTTGAAAATTCATCTATTTTTGTAGGAAAATCAAATATTTAGTTAGTAGTTTTTTATCATAGTTTTTGTTTGAAAATTCTACTGTTTTGAAGATAATTCGTCTGTTTGGCTTCAAAATTGAACAATTTAGTTAAAAAATTCATATGTTTTGTTGAAAAATTGTCTTTTATTAGTAGAACATCAATCTTCTTGGCGAAAAATTCGTCTTTTTGGGTAAAAAATTAATCCTGTTTGTTGAAAATTAATCTTTTTTATCGAGTATCAACTATTTTGTTAAAAACTTGTATTTTTGATTGAAATTATGCATTTAAAAAATTACTTTTTTGTATTGAAAATGATTTTTTTTGTGTTGAAAATTAATTTTTCAAACTGAAAATTTGATGATTCCATTTTTGGATTACAAGTTATCTTTTTTAGTTGAAAGTTTATCTTTCTTGATTGAAAATTAACTTTCTTTTTGAAAATTCAAATTTTCCGTTTTAAAATTGAATTGTTTACTAAAAAATTCGAATCTTTAGTTTGAAAATTTAACTCCTTTGTTGAAAATTCCTCTTTTTGGGCAAAAATTAATCTTTTTTGTTGAAAATTCATATACATATATAATTATAATTTGAAATAATATTTAGTAAGCTGTGTTTTACCAGAAACAATAAGCTTGAAACTTTGTGAATATTTAGAGAATTAAACTGTGAAAAATGCTATAGCAGATTTGTTGTGAATTAAAATACATTCTAAATTAAGTAAATAAGTACGTAATGAACTTTAAACCAAAAATTATTTCCTACGCGGAAATAAGGTTGTTTACACATAAATGAAAAATTTATCCGGAGAGCTTATCATTCATCCGCCTTTGATGTCTGTTGCTTTGAGTTGTCGAAATATCGTTGCTCGATCAATAATTAAATATTCAGATACCTTCTCACTCTGATTACTCTGAATCAATATTCCACATAGAAATTGAGCCGTAAAAGCTAACGTAACGTAATTAACTTATATTAGTATTTTTATCTGACCAAGAGATCATACTAAAATGGTATAATTAAATCGTCAGTAAGTAATTTTATTACATAAATGAACCAGAACCCGCTACTCAAATCAATTAAATATTTTCGTAAAATATGTCAACACTTCATTTAGCAATTAAATATACAATATTCATATTAGTAGTCCCAAATTGCATTATCCAAAAATATTACGTTTAATATTATAAACATAAATGTTTTCACACAAACTTTTTGAAATCATATTACATACTCATATTACATATTGCGTACTCATATCACATATTACGTACTCATATCACATATTACGTACTCACATTACATGTTACGTACTCATATTATATATTGCATACACATATTACATATATCTAATAAATATACAGCAGAGGAGTTAAACCATTCCAGGGATCACAGTGCAAAATGAGCTCAAAAAAGGGGAAATAAGGTGATTTTCTCACGAAAAAGGGGAAAATAGGGGAAAGATTAAACACTTATTTTTATATCTCGAAAAGAACAAACAATCTTTTTATAAGAAATTTTATATTTTTAAATCATTTTCAATGATATTTGAATGATTTGTGCCATTAAATAAATTATTTTTAAAAATTGGATATACTTAGGTCGTTGGAAATCCATTCACAGTGATATGAAAAAGTCTGAGAAAAAAATAGAATTAGTTAAATACAAAATTTTGATATGTTTAACATGGTTCTCACAAATATTTATTTCCAAGATTCGTCATTTCTTCCTTACTGTAATTAATACTTCCCACGTAAATTTAAAACTACACTCTTCAGTAGAACGAAGTAAAAATGCTAAAATTAATCGAATCGTTTGGGCTGAGGGATAACAATTTGTAGCCCGACATCCAAAACAAGTAAATAAAAAAAATTGAAATCGGTTAATATCTTCTGTTCTCACTTTTAAAATTACAATATTTAAAATTTTGTAAATTAAAAAAAGGTTTTGCCTTATTCAACATTTGTTGAAAATGTACAAAAACATGTTTTTTGGATTGATTCGAAGCTGAATTCATTCGAAGCTGGTTCAAGCTGAATAAATTTCTGGTTCGACGCATTCAACTTTTTTTTTAATGTGTGCATATGACTCAATCAACAAAAAAACAACTGTTTTTGCAAATTTAAAAAAAAAATATTACTGCGAAAAAAGTTTATTTTCAAATTTCGTATTTTTTTATTATTGTTCACTAGTAAAAGCTGTAAATATAATAAGTGTCGTAATTTTTGAACTAACAAGAAATATTTTGAAATTTAAATCGTTAAATTTTACTGATTTAAATTTTTTTTCACTTTTGTCGAATGCCAACCCACAAGTTTGTTTTCCCTCAGCTCCAACGATTTGATTTGTTTTAGCATTTTCAGTCCGCCCTACTCTTCAGTGCTCTTAAACTCAAATTAAAAATTGCTCAAGTTAGAACATTTAACATTGCAGTTAATAAATTTTGAATATTCCATTTTATAATTAGGTAGGTATGTAAAGTGTTCAACTTCTAATACTTACTTAAAAAGTACTACATATTTTGTAATGTTAATGGTACCTTATTTATTCAAAAATAATTTATTTAAGTGCTATAATTTCTTTAATTATTATTCAATAATGGGAACACTTAATAATTTCAGAGACTTTTCTAAGTATGAAAGATTTTAAAGAAACGAAGTGAAGTTTTCAAATCTAAGTCTTCCAAATTGAAGAAACTTCGAAAGTAAATCATTAAAATCACAGAATTTTTATTTGTGAATTTTAAAAATTAAAAACTCTTCAATTTAAAAATATGTAAATAAAAATTATTCAATTTGAATGATTTTGAAGATCCAAATTCAAGTTTTCAATTTTAAATCTTCAAAATTGAAGAAATTTCAAATGTAAATCATCAAAGTTACTAATTATTTATTGTAAATTCAAAAAATTAAAAATTCTTCTATTTTAAAGATACATAAATAAAAATTCTTAAATTTCGATGATTTTAGAGATCAAAAGTCAAGTTTTCAATTCTAAATATTTCAAATTAAAGAAATTTCGAATGTAAATCATCAAAATTACGAATAATTTCTTTATTGTGGATTTAAAAAATTAAAAACTCTTCTATTTAAAAAATGGATAAATCAAAATTCTTAAATTTCGATGATTTTGAAGATCAAAAGTCAAGTTTTGAATTCTAAATGTTTCAAATTAACGAAATTTTGAATGGAAATCTTAAAAATTGCTAATTTTTTATTGTAAATTCAAATAATTAAAAACTCCTCCCTCGTAAAGATGCATAAAAGAAAAATTTAAATTAAGAAGATTTTCAAGATCAACAGTCAAGTTTTAATTTATAAATGTTCAAAATTGAAGAAATTTCGAAAGTAAATTATTAAAATTACAGAATTTTCAATTGTAAATTTCAAAAATTAAAAACTCTTTAATTTAAAAATGTGTAAATAAAAATTATTAAATTTTAATGATTTTGAAGATCCAAAGTCAAGTTTTCAATTCTAAATCTTGCAAATTAACAACATTTCGAATGTAAATCATCAAAATTACTCATTTTTTTATTGGTAATTCAAAAAATTAAAAACT
>CAKNWT010302841.1:0-15025 GCA_932066315.1 Andricus coriarius | reverse complement strand
GGTGATACTAGAAACCTCTCTAGTGCACACTTGGGTAGATTTTGGAGGAAAGAAAATTTTATTAAATTTACATTAGATCCCGTGTGAAATAAAAATTTTCCATAACACTCATGCATATTCGGGCTATTTATTTTTACTATGGAGGACTCTTCTAATCTATCTCTGATGCGATAGACAGTTAGTTGTCCCGGAATCTGAGTATGGTCAGATGCTTCGGGTTTTGTTGTCTCTACGTGGAGTCGTTCCGTCGAGTGCCCTTGGAGCTTAGATTCTCATTTTTGCTAGAAGGGTAAGGAGAGGGTGACCTTGACGTTGATATATAGGTAGAGGAGTAGGGAGCGGCGCAGGCTTGCCCAGGGGCGGGAGAATAGCGGGGTTGAGAACTGGAACTTGAACTGTTGACTGGCTGGGAATTACCTTTGTATGGCTGATGATTTGGATAGGGGGAAGAGCTCCTAACTTGTGAAGGATAAGAAGGGCGCGAGTAAACATAGTGCTGAAAATTTTCAGACCCTTGTCTCTTCAGAAAACTCGTGGTTTGTGGATCAAACCCATTATTATCCCGGGGGTACCGAGGACTCGGAGAGCGGGCAAAATCGAGCTAATGTCGACCTGATCTAGAGTCGTCATAGTAACGATCGGGTTGAATATCATTGTCTGGACCGCGGTGTCTATTCTCCTGATAGTACTTCCTCGGACAATTACTATAGAGGCGATCTTGGTTTTGAGAATAATTCCGATTATTTTCGTAGGGTTCATATAACCTCAATTCTTCAGCCGGGTGGTGGTTACTTCGAGGAGCATGTTGAAATTCATGAAGGGATTTTCGGGACCGATTGAACATGTGAAAAACACTATGGGGCATTCCCGAAGCGTTACTTCGTTCCTCAGCATGTTTAGCGAACTTAAAAGCTTCTTCAACGGTTAACGGGTCCTTGGCGTCTACAGATGACGAAAGATCGTCTGGTAGACCACGGATAAAAGCTTTGATTGCGGCTTGCATAACGGGGACGGATGTTGCAACAGCTATCGCGAGCGTATGGGCTGTTTCAAGTGCCGTTTTAGTTTCCCCTATATAGGAGTGCAGCCGGTCATAATATTCGTTGACCGACTCACTTCTTTTCATAACTAGGTGGTATATTTCGTTAAAATAGTACTTCAGTGGCTTGCCGGGTCTTTTAATAGGTCGATCAAATCGGTGATCTTAGAAAATTGTTTATTACGCGTGCATTCCCTAGCTGAGTCAGTGAGCTTTCCCAAAGCGGCGGTAATTAGGGAAAATTCGCAGGATACAGGAACATAGGTTGCCGCATTTACTATGTCCTGTATAAAATCTCTTACCGGGATGTTCATACTACATGGGGATGTGACTAGCAACTTGTTGTATGGCCACCCAGCGGGCACAACATTTGCCGACGTCTTTACGACATCGTTACATCTATACGCTAACTTTACGACATCCGATGTCCATGTCGTTAATATGTCTTTTTACGATATCGTAAAGACGTCGTACGATCTGACGAAAATGCTGAAAAATCCTGAAGTACTTCCGTACCTCTGTCTATTTATATACCATGGGGTAGTAAATGACATCATCAACATTTCCTCTTGCCTGAAAAAATCCAAGGGAGGTTTTATTTGGAATAACCAAGAACTGTAATTACACCCCCTGGCTCTCTATATTCACGGTTCCTATAGTACGTTCCTATAGTATTCAGTTGTTTCTGTGAATGAAATTCTCAAACTATTTTCCTCAATAAAGTTGGTAGGAATTCTGTTTTCGATATAGTTCCACTGTACCGTCCAGAAAAATATCGGAATTATCATCCACAGAAGTTGGTCTTTCGATAGGCAAGTAGTGGCTATTGTGGGAGACGAATGGTGGCATAATTTTATGTCCTACTCTTGGCTTCATTTATCGCCTACTTCACGCGCTCTACCTACAGTCACTTAGACAACCTTGTCAAAATGTTTGATTAAGTCATTCGTAAATTTGTTTAACTCCTGCCACTTAACGGAAGTAGTTACTGTTCCTTCCGAGTTAAGGCAAAAAGGTGTTTAAAAATCGAAAGATCTATTAATGCCTTCAAAAGGGTGGATAATTCATCTTTCAGGTTCTCGCTTTCAATTCTAACTTTTTCTCTTTCCACTGAAATTAACTTGACTATCTTTGCGTTGCTTATGAGAACCGTTATTTTAAATTAAAATTTTTCGATTTACCCAGTGTATATTTAGTCACAAAACTCTCAATTTAATATTGAAAGAAAATAGCGGAACGGGATAAGGGATTTTCCAAATGAGGATATATGAGGCAGAAAAAAACGGAAACTCTGACGATGATGTTAGTGTGGAGTTACTTTCTCAAAATTACGTTTTTAATCCAATTCTATTATTTCAGTTTCTTGCTCGTGGTTTGCTTCGAACGGGACTATTACCCTTTCGGCCTCCGAATCGCTTATTGCTTGTGCGTCAGCGATTTGAAACTCTTGCTCATGAGGAGTTCGTCTTTGCTGCAGAGCTTCTTCCAAAGGTAGATCAGTAGTTATTACTTGGATGTTGTTAAAAACTATTTCCGTCTCTCGGTTAGTTTCAAAAACAAGTCGAACTGTTGTCTTAACCACAAGAATAGGAACAGACCTTCATTCGAGCTTAATTACATTATTATAAATGATCGAACTAGCGGTTATTGTTCTTAGATTTTTCTTTTGATTAGATTTTTGTGAACGTTTTCCTCTTTTTGCACGATTTTTTAAAAAGAATTTTGGAAGGAATTATCCCTGGGTTAGGCACAAGGAATAAGGGAAACTTGACACGCTGCTTATTCGTGATTAAGGTAGCGCGAGAGAGTCGCCAGAGATTTTTGATTTTCCCTTAGGATATTAAACAATCTGGCTTTCCTTTCTAATATGAATGAAAATTAAATTCTCAAACGCAGCTTGGCTAATCCCTCGTTTATAGCGTTCAGTTTTGACTCAGCGCGTATGAGACACCGTAATTTGATAATTTAAAAAAATCTAATTTTTGTGGCTCCAATTTTCATTCAATGAGATTCTCTCATTTTCTTTTCGATATTGAAAAAGAAATGTCTTTAACCCGTCGGCTGATCGCGCGATTGGCTGAGATACCGAAATCAATTAAAAGTTTATCAATTGAAACCAGCTTAATTTTTCTTTTCCAGACAAGGGATGAATATATGAGATAATATTATCACACCCTTTTAAGTTTCATTTCAAAAATCAATACTTTTCAACTTTTCAGAAGAATAACAAATTTTAGTACAAACATTTCGTCAATAGGCCAGCGCGATTCTTATTTTTACGCTTCTTAATTCTGTTTTCCGGGAAATCAGGCATTTTCCGCTATTTCTCTTATTTCCTAAAATTAAGTTAAATACCAATTCTTTTTATTCATTTCCGGAAATTCAAGAACCCGGCCTCGAGGGTGCAGCTTAATAAACTTTAAAGAAACCCGCCTCGAGGGCGCAAGTTAATAGAATCTTAGAGAACCCCGCCTCGACGGCGCAGGTTGAAAAAATTCTAAACTTTAAAGCTCAAATCAAAATTTCGAGAGTAAAAAGAAACTAAAAAGTTATTATAGTTGTAAAATTTAGTTATATAACCATTCTTTTATTTCTCTCCAGAAATTCAATTTCAAACAAATTTTGAGTTTTAAAATTGAATTATTTAAGGATTTTCAGTTGGTACTACGATTAATTCTCGCATTGAGTTTAAATCTGCGCTAGCAATGGCACGTTCGTATCGTGCTCGAACTTCTTTGCCACCTCTATGCTTGGATCTGCGGGTTTTATTTTTACCAGACATTGGTAAAAAAACACAATTTAAAACATAGTGTATTATTTTTTAAACTTTGATAGTATAGTATTTAATCACATAAAGAAATTGTTCATTCCAAATAAATTTGAAAATTTTCAAAATTTCATTCGGCCTTTTGAATAACTCAAGGCCTGTTGGAAATTGTGAGATTCTTGTATCCCTTTAGTATGTTAGTTCGTTAAAAATTTTCAGAATAAAATCACCATCACAGTTTACAAATCTTGACAAGGAAATACGTAAATTATTTATTAGCAATGAAAGTAGGCAATTGTAAAAAAAGATTTAGAATGAACTAAAAGTGAAATTGAAATCGGCCCACTTAAAGCCTGTAGGAAACCTCAAATTTTCAGAGTTTCAAATCAATTAAAATTTTCCTGTATTTTTCACCAAAAGCACAGCAACAAAATCAGCAACAATTAGTGATAGTCTCATCCCACCGCTGCCACCAATTATTTTGTTACGTTAGGAAAAATTATTAATTGGGTAAAATTAGAAATTTTTCCCAGTTAATAATTTGCGATGTTTCAAAATAATAATACCTTTTTCAAGGTATTGATAATTTTATGGGCCGACTGTCTGCTCTTTTTCATTTCAGAGTTTTTCTATTTGTTGCTGATTTACCCCGCAGGTTCTTTTGGTGAAGGGTGTTGTTTTTGGCAAAACATAAAATAACAGATTGTGTACTCAAATAATTTTCAGGGTATAACAATTTGGTATATTATCACAATAAAATATTTCGTACTACAAATGAAACAAGTATATGTTGTGTGTGTGCATGTGTATGGAGTTACTTTACTTTACCGTACTCAAATGTTCCGTTAGCTCATCCACGGATAAAAAGGAGCTATAAAACCCGAAGATTTTTTAATGATTTCCTACCCAGGTAATTTTTGTTTCCTCCTCGGCAAGTAATTTAACTCCCACGTCAGTACCGCCGGACTGAAAAAAGCCTAGGGGCAGACACAGAAAACAATCACGATGGACCAGATGGATTCGTTCCTGATGTTTTCGATGGAAAGTGAACTGAGCGAATGAAATTTGTATTATTTCAATTTTATAGGATACCTCGGAATTGAACGGTGAGAGTATCACTGATTTCGACCGAAGAACACGTATGGCCGAGCAGTCGGTCTTATTTTGCCGAATTGCATTCTTTTACTTTCAATAGGTGTTCCTCCGCGGTACTCCTTGCAAAATTTGGGTGACCATTCAATTTCAGCTTCGCTCACTCATTTCAAGTCGATGAACTTTGATTTCTGCAACTGCGGTTGCATTTAATATCTCAGCTGTTCAGTTACCGACAAACAAACCTTCTTTATGCTTTATTACAGAATTAGAAAATTTAAGTATACAGTACAACTGCACAAATCCTAGATATGAAATAACAAAAGAATCAAAGAATGAAATAAATTATACTAGATTCTTCATAGCAACTTTTTCAATTATATCTGAGATAGATACTAGCCTAACGGGGACTCAGACTGAAGACACAGTGGAAACTCCCTCCCCAAGCTTAGGAAGCGCGAGCGGGAGACCACCCTGAGTCCCATAGAGGCAAATTCTTTAAACCAGGAAAAATAAAAAGAGGAGATTACGTTTATTTTAAGGTTGAAGCAAAAAAAAACGTATGAAAGAAAATTTTAGACATTTTAAACCGAAAATACGAATTTATGTCAGGAAATGAATCAACAATACCAGAAAACAGTATAGACATAGGTCGCGAAAAATTGTATCAATGAAAAAACGGTAATACCCACTAAACTCACCTCCTCTTCTTGCCAACCCATGTCCTCGGAACCGCTTTCGCATTACTTCAAGGACATGGGGGTAAGGCTACTAAGCCGTGCCTCGGCTTCCAACTATAAGCTCCAGCTTGGCACTTTCACACCCTTTAGCCAACCAGGATGCACGCATCGACCTCAGTAGTGTGGTTGTGCTACACATCGGGCTCGTCGGCTTTCGGCATCCTGGTTGAATATATCTGGTTACGCAACACGTTCTTGAGGCTTCTTCGACGAGGTTGCCTCTCTGAACGCCCTGCATCTCATCGTCCCCGGCCGATGGTCCGAGCGGGGCCTTCCCACATCTGCAGGCTTTCGTCCTACTTGGACCTCTGCAGTTTGCTGTCATGTGACCAAAGTCTAGGCAGCGTTAACATTTCAAGGCCTCCGTCTTCTTTCGCACACGACAGGACACCCAACCCACCTTGAGGTGTCCCGTGCGTAGCAGTCTTGCCGCAAGTTCCTCCTTCATCTCGACAAAAGACTTCAGATTACCTCTGAAGGCCTTCTTCATCAGGCTAACCTTGATTTCGCCGTTATCTGTTTCACCGAAGTGTCTACTTCTTCCGCCTCTGTAGTGATGTCCAGGTCTAAGACCTCGACCTCGATGCAGGGAACGAGCTCGCGCATTTTGCCTTCATCACCAACCGCTTCTTTAATGGCGTCAGACAGCTTGGGTCTGCCATCCGCTGCCGGCCCAACTTCCACCAGTACCTCTCCGTTTCTAGTTTGCCTGACTCCCTTGATTCTTACCTCCGCATAACTCGAGCCTTCGGTCGCTCTTATGAGGACCGCCTCAGGTCGTGTTCGTCTTAGTAATTTGGCCTGTTTCCCGACGGTTGCAGGCGCGAATGTAAATCCGAACCTCGGACCTTGGTTTTTGAGGGCCTGTCAACCTTTAGTTTCAGTCTTAAGTTGAATTCCAAGCAGTCTCGGTTTGATTCCAGCCTCAGGTTGAAGTTCAAGCAGTCACAGTTTTGTCCAGTTCTTCAGTGTACAGTGCAGGAGCCGTCTACTGTAACGGAAATTCCAGACGCTCTTGTTCAAGCACCAAGTTTTAACGAATTCTATAACGCCTAACCTACAAAGAAATGGCTGAATGGTATAATAATTCAACGGCATTGTACAGTTCTGTTTTACCGCAGAAAATTATGTTTGGAACAATTCCCTACATTCAGTAGGAATCATTCAATTCCCAAAATTGTAGGAAATATTTCCAAACTTTGGTATAAATTACCATAAGTTTCAGAAATTTCCTCAACAATTTTAAGTATTATCTAATTTCCTACATTTAGTGAATTTTCCCCAATTTTTTAATGAATTATAAGAAATTTTAGGGAAATTTCCACAAATCTTGGGGAAAATGATTTTCCCAAATGTCCCCACTAAATGTGAGAGAAATTCCCGAAACTTTTTACAGTGTATATTGTTGCTGTTGTTTTCAGATCACTATCACTTTCATTCGCTGTTTCACTATCCTCCCTGTTTTGATAGGTCGTTGTTTCGTTTCTTGTACAATAATAATAACTGTGTTTCGTTTTCTCGCTAGAAGCTTCGTCCGCTATTTCTCCATCCACAAAATAATTGCTACAGTATTAATTCTCAGTGTTATTAGAAAATGAAGGTATTTGCCTAACTTTTTCAAGTGTTGTGACACTTTCTTGCTCTTCCAGTACACCATTGCGTTCGCTTCAAGCGATTCGTGGGACGCGTTTAGGTACATTTCTTCCTGTATTTTCTTGCCAATGTCAAAATCTTCAGTAGACGTCCCAGCGGCCACCAAATTTAACGACGTCCTTACGACATCGTTACGAACTCTTTACGACAACTTTATGACATCCTATGTCCATGTCGTTAACGTGTCTTTACGTTATCGTAAAATCATCGTTACGACAACTTTACGGCATCCTATGTCCATGTCGTTAAGGTGTCTCTACGATATCGTAAAGACATCTTAACGATATGGAACGATATGGACATAGGATGTTGTAAAGTTGCCGTAAAGATTTGGTGAAGTCGTCGCCAAATTTTGTGCCCATTTGGGTATTTAGCTTGAGATAATCAAGTCTTTTTTCATAAACATACCCGTACATCGGCTCCCCTATCTCTATGTGCTGTTTGTTCAAACCGATAGTAATGTCTCTTATCACTTCCGAAGCAGTGAGGGACGAAGGATTTGCACCATCCCTACGTACTGGCAGCCGTGTCCTTATACTTTCCCTGAAAATTTGATCGCCAAGTACCAAAACAGAATCTACTTCATCTTTCACAAAGTAAAAAAACGCTAAGTAGCTGTCTGGCAACTTCAGGCAAGTCTTCCCGCGGGGTAGCAGTATCGGGCATCACTCCCCAAAGTGAAAGAACGGTAAGTACCCAGTGGGCAATCCTGGCAAGATGGGTGTTTTTTTTGAGTAATTTTGAAACAGATAACAAAAAATGACAAAATCTGAGATCAACAATAATTTTTGTGGTAAGGGATACAATTTTTAATATTATAATAAATTTATTTTTCCCGGCTCTTTGTAGTATTATGGAATTTTCCGTAAGACTAGCCTATCCAGTAAAGCCCTAGGGCTTATAACGACTTTCCCAGTCTTATGGGACATAAGCTGGGAGCATGGCTACAAAATGGCAGCGACAACGTAGAAACAGAAAATAGCTGAACACCTGTTAGACTTGTTACAAAAAATGTATACAACTGATCTCTTATAAAAAGTCCCCAGCTCAGGAAGAGGGATTTCGTGGGGGCGAGAAAAGCACTCCAGAATTAAGTTTTTGTAAAAAAAATATAGTGAAACTATTCAAGTTTGATTAAATTTAGCAATAGTACCCATATAAAAGGTATAACGTGAATTTACAATAAAAGGGTTTTAAACCCGAACGACGATTAACATTTCTAAATTCTTCAGTTTGTACTGCTTAATTTAAGTACGCGAAAATATACTTAATCTACACTTACAGGTCTTCTACATTCAACATGGCGTCAGCCGGAATTTTTAGACCCATTTTATCATCTAAGGTTACTAATGGCCCGATACGAAACTGATCTCTCCTCCGTCCTCTGCCTCGCCAGTTCCTAGCTGCTCGCGCCACAATTCTCAGCCCAGTCGGTGCTGCCCTCCCAAGCTGGATTTCTGGGACTTTGCTTGATGGAATTCGATCCACCGTTCCGGTATGTGGAACGCCGGACGCTTTAAGATGGCTGCCTCCGTGTGTGGACAAGTGTCGAGCCTGGTAGTGATTTTAATAATCCTTGAGACTTGAATTATTTTGTAGTGGCTTGCTCGACATCCCAATGGGCTCCGTGATGATGAAGTGACCGTGGATGCATGAGAGTGACGTAAACTTGGTGGTAGTGAGGTAGTGCGGGTGGCATAGTGCGTGGTGTGGGTAGTTGGAGTTGATCGCAGTGTTTTTCCCTGCCGGATTATCTCAATAAAGTGGACTCTGCGATTTCCGAGATTGTTGTAGGACGTCAGGTCCTCCTTACCTTATGACTCTAGGTACCTAATCTAATTAATAGTGACAGGTTACATACAATTTAGTCGAAAAATTCTAACCTAAATAGCTCGCTTAGTGTTATGCGTGGAAATTGGTGAATATGTTAGGAATTGTTTTACAACTTTTTTGTAACGGCCTATTCACAACTTTTTCTTTAAAGATTTTCACTACTGTTGAAAAAGGCGACCCGCTGGCGATGGACCCCGGAAGCTGAGACATCTTTCAAACAAATTAAAGCTCTATTCGGACGGGATCTACGGCTGGCCAGGCCAAACTCTGACTGGCACCAATGCCTACAAGCAGATCTCAGCCCTGCCGGGATGCGGGCTATCTTGTATCAGTCAACTCCGGAAGGAGCGAATCAGGTATTGAGTTATGCAAGTGCAAAATTCAGTAATACAGAAGTAAGATACACAATCATGGAGAAAAAGGTTCATGCTTTGGTATGGGCCATTAAACATTTTCACCCTTTTCTGGAGGAATGCGACTTCCACGTAAAAACTCACTGCACGGTCATGAATTGGCTAGAGAAAACTCAGGATTCCAAAACTAAACTTGGAACGTGCTATAGCTTTTTGCAAAAGTTGAATTTCGACCTTCATCCACGTACCGTTAGGGGGAGTGAATTTTCACGTGCAATCTCACTCAATCCTACCGCGAAACCTCAAATGGATATTGAAAATAATAAACAGATTTTGCCTCCAGAGATCCCGATTCTTGAGCCGAAGAAAAGTCCTGTCCTCTTGGACAACTTAGGAAGTGACAATTTCTACAATGAGATTGTCCGTTCGCAACAAGAGGATACTCATATCAACAAGCTGGTCACAAGGTGACAGTTTATCGCAGATAAATCCAAACCAATTGTGATAGAACAATTTTTCCACCAGCGTTACAAACTCTCCAATTCAGGATTTTATCGTTTTTGCGGGAACCAGTGGTTACTTTATGTTCCAGACGACTCACAGCAATAAGTGTTATATGAGTACCACGACGCTGGCCTTTTTGGTCATCCTGGAGCAGGGGAAACGGTACGGGCCATACAAGAACATTTCTACTGGAAGAGTCTGCGCAAACAGGTGCAGGAGTACGTAAAGACCTGGCATCTCTGCAGCTCCTGTAAGCTGTTCAGGGTCTACATTCCCGTTGCCAGTTTATCACATCCAGGCCAACCCGACGGAAAGGCGATATCAAGCCTTGAAGACGGGGAATAAGATTGCATTTGATGGATCACACCCACAAAGATTGGGACGTCAGAATACCCGCGATTTTATTTAATCTGTGTAGCTGATGCAACGTGGCTACCGCGAAAATTCCCAGCCAAGTCCTCTTCGGAGCATCACTCAAACGACCCGGAGAATGGTTGATTAATGAGTAAAGTATACTTTAAATGGCATAAGATTTTTGATCGAATTGTAAGTTGGTTAGGATTAAGTGGATTTAAAGAGTATGTAAAACGTAGAGCCTGGATTAAAACAATATAACTTTAAGCTGTATGAAAGATGAGTTTTGAGTTGTTGTTTTAAAGGTAACAGCCCCCAGGATTGTTACATAATTGAATTTCTCTAAAATTATTTTCTGTCACACTTCTCAAAACAACACCTCCTAACTATACTAAAACAGGCCGACGGCACAACACATCTATTTAACTATGGTTGTTACCCATTTAAAACCTTTTATCTTTTAGTTCATTTTGAATTTTGGCGCGCCAGCCGTGACCTTCGATGAATCGATACAAAGATAGATCGATTAGTTGCTGCTCACGCCGCAGCGCTGCTCTCAGATGGTTGAGGCATTCGCTCGCGGTGAGCTTCTAGTCAGTACTGATCCAACCCCCACCCTGGTAAGGTTGACGCTCCGACCTTATTCCATAGTTTCGGCGGTTTCTTGTTCTAAGGATACGAGAGCTTCGCGCTGGAGCAATATTCGCGAGCTACCTGTTGTGCTACGACTAATTACTACATGACTACGGAATAAACTATGCCCGAAAAATCTAACCTCGACTTATTCAAAAACCTAACCCCGACTTACTAATTTTTAATTCGAAACCGTAACTTCGACTTACATAATATTTTGTTGTTTCTATAAAAATCCAAAAGAATCCGAATTATTTGCGTTACCCAGTGTACTAAGTGAAGAAAGGAAAAAAAATAGAAGCAACTTTGGGAATAAGAAAAATCTAACCCATAACGGTAAGTGTGCTACCATTAAAAATTAACCTTGTCATGTTTCTTCCCTCCAACATTCTATAAGTTTCCTCTCGTATTTCTTTCCTATTCTCATCTCTCAGTCCTCTGTTAAGAGGATCTGCAATACTCTTATGTTATCTCTCGCTCCTCTGTTAAGAGGCTCTGGGAATTTCGTATTTTATCTCTCGGTCCTCTGTTAACAGGATCTGGGAACTTCTAATTTTACCTCTCGGTCCTCTGTTAAGAGGATCTGATAATTCCTTTTACCATATCTCAGTTTCTCTTTTTACTCTCTCGGTCCTCTACTAAGAGGATCTGGGAATTTATGTTTCTATCTCTCAGTCTTTTACTCTCTCGGTCCTCTATAGAGAAGATCTGCGATATTTTCTTTTCTTACTCACTCGGTGCTCGGTTAAGAGGATCTGGGAACATTTCCTCTCATTTCTCGTTCTTCTGTCAAGAGGATCGGGGGATTTTTCCCTCGTACTGCTTGGTCATCTGTAAAGAGTGTCGGGGATTTTACTCTGACCTCTCAGTCCTCTGTCAAGAGGATCTGCGATACTAGTTGCCCATCATGATGGAAAAGGTGACCACTAGGAAATGGCTTTTTTCAAATGGATCAGCCCTGAGCGAATCGGCCGAGCCAACACAATCGCTGGACAGATCGGTATAGCGGAGCCCATGATGACCAACAGGCAAACCGGGAGCCTACGTTCCCCTGCCACCTACGTGGAAGAAGGGGAATCGTGTAGATCGCCGAAACCGGACCAAAGGGCTTCCAGCCAACCAACCTTCTATTGAAAACGAGCCTGAAACCACTGACCAGGCCATTTCTCAGGGAAAGGTTATCGAGGAGCACAACCTTGAGGGGTTGAAAAGGCCGTGTTAGACTAGTCCCTTTCATCAGTTTCTATTCGTCGAAATCCCGAAGCCAAATCGTGTAATGAGCAATAGTGGGCACCCCCTAACCGATCTAGTATATCGGTAATATTGGGGAGCGGGTAAGCGTCACCAATAGCTTTTTCGTTTAAAGCTCTGAAATCGGTAACAATTCTATGTTTTATTTCGACTGAAGAGTCAGGCTGTTTGCGCACGACTAGGGTCGGTGAGTTGTGAGGTGAAGTAGTGTGAACTATCAGATCATCTCTTAACATCTCTTCAACCTCCAGAGATAGAGAGCAAGATTGGTTATCATAGTCATTTTGATTGGAAAAATCAGTAAAAGTGGTGGGATCTCGATTTCCATTTCTTCCTCTCTATTATTAAAAGCTAATACCTGACAGGTTCCGTTCCTATTTGTGACTATTGATTCTCCGATATATATACCCTTTCTCTGCTGTTAATAACGGCGAAAATCCTTCAACCATTTAGGTGGTGCACAGAGGAATAGGAATCTGTTGTACCGTACGGGCTTTAAGGCTAAGGATTCGGGGGATTGGCTTAATTTCAGGAGCTAATTCTTCTCTGGCCTTGATTGATTCGGCATCTATAAATGGAATTGGGTCAGCCAATCGTGAATATACTATTAGGGCATTATGGTAAAATGAAATGTTACATCTTTCCAGCATCAAATAGGCCCGTTCGAGGATTCCATCCACTGTGACGGGAAAGGTGTCCCGTACTACATGGAAAGCAACTGTTATCTCATGTATTTTGATTTCAATGGTACCTGACGTGTATACCCGGGTCATAGTTACTCCGGTGATACTAGAGACCTCTCTAGTGCACACTTGGGTAGCATTAGGAGAAAAGAAAATTTGATTAAATTAACATCATTTACATAGACAGTTAGTTGTCCCGGAATCTGAATATGGTCAGATGCATCGGGTTTTGTTGTCTCTACGTGGAGTCGTTCCGTCGAGTGCCCTCGGAGTTTAAACTCTCATTTTTGATAGAAGGGTAAGGAGAGGGTGACCTTGACGTTGATTTATGGGTAGAGGAGTAGGGAGTGGCGTAGGCTTGCCCATGGGCGGGAGAATAGCGGGGTTGAGAACTGGAACTTGAACTGTTCACTGGCTGGGAATTACCTTTGTATGGCTGATGATTTGGATAGGGGGAAGAGCTCCTAACTTGTGAAGGATAAGAAGGGCGCGAGTAACCATAGTGCTGAATGTGACCTGATCTAGAGTCGTCATAGTAACGATCGGGTTGACCATCATTGTTTGGACCGCGGTGTGTATTCTCCTTATAGTACTTCCTCGGACTATTACTATAGAGGCGATCTTGATTTTGAGAATGATTGCGATTATTTTCGTACGGTTCATATAACCTCAATTCTTCAGCCGGGTGGTGGTTACTTCCAGGAGCATGTTGAAATTCATGAAGGGATTTTCGGGACCAATTGAACATGTGGAAAACACTATGGGGCATTCCCGAAGAGTTTCTTCGTTCCTCAGCATGTTTAGCGAACTTAAAAGCTTCTTCAAGGGTTAATGGGTCCTTGGCGTATACAGATGACGAAAGATCATCTGGTAGACCACGGATAAAAGCTTGGATTGCAGCTTGCATAACGGGGACGAATGTTGCCCCAGCTATCGCGTGTGTATGGGCTGTTTCGAGTGCCGTTTTAGTTTCCCCGATATAGGAGTGTAGCCGGTCATAATATTCGTTGACCGACTCACTTCTTTTCATAACTAGGTGGTATATTTCGTTAAAATAGTACTCCAACGGCTTTCCGGGTCCTTTAATAGGTCGATCAAATTGTTGATCGCAGAAAATTCTTTATTACGCGTGCATTTCCTAGCTGAGCCAGTGAGCTTTCCCAACACGGCGGTAATGAGGGAAAATTCGCAGGATACAGGAACATAGGTTGCCGCATTTACTATGTCCTGTATAAAATCTCTTACCGGGATATTCTTACCATCGTACATGGGGATGTGACTAGCAGCTTGTTGTATGGCTACCCAGTGGGCACAATATTTGGCGACGTCTTTATGACATCGTTATGACATCTTTACGCCAACTTTACGACATTCTATGTCCATGTCGTTAATATGTCTTTACGATATCGTAAAGACGTCATATGATCGGACGAAAATGCTGAAAAATGCTGAAGTACTTCCGTACCTCTGTCTATTTATATACCATGAGGTAGTAAATGACATCATCAACATTTCCTCTTGCCTGAACAAATCCAAGGGGGGTTTTATTTGAAATAACCAAGAACTGTAATTCCACCCCCTGGATCTCTATATTCACGGTTCCTATGGTACGAAAGACTAGGTTCCCCAGAGTGCTCCCTTATTCAGTTGTTTCTGTGAATGAAATTCTCAAACTATTTTCCTCAATAAGGTTGGTAGGAATTCTGTTTTCGATATAGTTCCACTGTACCGTCCAGAAAAATATCGGAATTATTATCCACAGAATTCGGTATTTCGATAGACAAGTAGTGTCTATTTACCCAGTGTATATTTAGTCACAAAACTCTCAATTTAATATTGTAAGAAAATATCGGAACAGGATAAGGGATTTTCCAAATAAGGAAATATGAGGCAGAAAAAAACGGAAACTCTGACAATGATGCTACTGTGGAGTTACTTTCTCCAAATCACCTTTTTAATCCAATTCTATTATTTCAATTTCTTGCTCGTTGTTTGCTTCGAACGGAACTATTACCCTTTCGGCCTCCGAATCGCTTATTGCTTGTGCGTCAGCGATTTGAAACTCCCGCTCATGAGCAGTCATTCAGGCTTCATCATTCATGCTTAATCACATTATTATAAAT
>CAKNWT010302839.1:0-10665 GCA_932066315.1 Andricus coriarius | reverse complement strand
ACTATAAATTAATTAAATAAATCAAAATTGGACTTTCTGGGTGAATACGGAGAAATGGGTAAAAAAAATAAATAAATAAATTTAAAGTATTATTTGATGGAATAGTGAAATGGGCTTTAACAGCCGGAGATACAAAAATCAGTTAAATGTATAAATACTTCAAGGTTAAGACAAATAATTAATAATTTAAGGACTTTCAAAAATAATTTCACAGATCACAATACAATGCTTGAATCACCCAAGGGGCCGGTACAAATATTAACATCCCCTCATTCCTTTTAAGTATTTTTTTATATTTCATAATATGTCTCGACGTAGTTTTTTAACGGCAACTTTATGAAATATACAACTAGTTTTCTTCATATACTTTTTCAGAATTAGTAAGTCCTATACGATCACCGGAGAGGAATTTGAGGACTCTGAGGAATTTATTCCCAGAAGATAACATTCATCTCAATGTTTTTCGTTATGAAAATTCAGATGGTGTGGTTACGAAATTACCTTCGAGCCCTTTTCATGTAGCAATAGAGGGTCATTACATAATTGGAGCAATATTGGAGGATTTTCGTTTGTTTCCATTTCTTGTTGAGGTAAATGATGAAAATGAGGATTATGATCGAGTTAAGATACAAAAGGATACCCTTCAACATAAAACTGTAGGATCCTAGCTGCATATATATTTGAGAGCGGATCCTCTAAATCAAAGGTTTTTTAAACACTACCGAATAGGAAGCAACATGTTTCTTGCTGAGGCTGCGCAACCACAAAATATGTACACCGAAATTCTTGCAACTCTCGCATTGGCCCGTTACCGTTCTTTTCATTGAAAAGGAAAACATTTTTATTAAATATGAACATATATACGATTTTTGGGTACCCTTATTATCAAAATATTTCATTATGAGAAACAAATCTTGGGCCGATTCTTTTGAAACTTTTGCCGATGATTGGTCCATCTTTAGTCCAGTTATCATCCACTGGCCTAATATTAATTCATACTTGGCTCAGCCTTGGTCCAACACTGGCGCATAACTTGTTCAATCCTTATCATTATGATCAACACTTTTATACCAAAGAACTATTTTAATAAATGAAGGATCATATGTATTGAATTCATTGTTGTTAATTTCGCATTCCTTTTCCAGATTTTTATTTATCCTAATAATAAATCATGTACATCTTCTTGTTATTAGAACGGGCTTTAGAAATGTGTTTCATAATCTTTTTTCTTTTGGATTATGGTTTAATTTCAGAAATAATTTTATTGAAGCCTGTATCATTAACCTGTGCAAGGTTTTATCAAACAGAAACAGTTTTTTATGGTAGGCTTTCAAATATGAAATTCTGATACAGTTTTGGAAGCGTATAATCCTGAAAAGCTCTACACAGTAAATATATGAAAACATTTAAGAAACACAAAATGATCTTAGTCCAGATGTAATTCTCTTATTTTAAACATAAATTCACTAAGCAATTAGTCAATATTTTAGTTAATTTACTATAGCGAAATAAAGTTGTAATTTGTTTACTATTGCATTAATTAAATGCGAAAATATTACTATTGTATTAGCCGAACTCTTAGTAACTATTTCAATTATTAAAATTTTTTATTTTGTCAAATTTAGTGGGTGATAATGATATAAAAAGCAGCCTTAACATATTTTGTTTGCTCAGCAATATAAAAAAGACAGACAAATAATGAGGTAAAGATTAAACGATGTTTGGCTTGACAAATGGCAGGTGTGTACATAAATGTACCATTTTTATTAAAAGATCAAATACTTTGATTTTTGCTAACAATATCACTGATTGTTTTATTGCGTAATAAATATGTTTGGCTCTTTTAAGTTGTACAAACACAAAAGATACTTGGGTTCATATTAGAAGCAATTTAAGTTAAATTTAAGTTAATTTTTTTAAACATCGGGAAAAGAGCAAAAATGATTCACTTAAAAAGGTAAAATACTATTTAAAAAATGATTCTTGTTGAGGTTCACTCATTATTTGATCATAGCTAAAAGGTTTAAGCAAAACTAAATATTTCAGAAAAAAACTTTCTAGCATTACTTTAAGAGAATATAGTTATAAACAATAATTCAGCTTATATTGAGGATTCTGAACAAAATTTACAAACACGTCATTTTTTATCATGGTAAATACGTGTTAAACTTCATGGGGCTTGCGCCACGTCTAAATATCGTTTTAAAAAAATGGATTTATTTTTGTGTGGATTCGAACAAATTTCCGGGCGTTATTCATAAAAATTCAACAACAAAAAAATGATGGGACCACCCTAGTCATGAAAATTATTTTAAAGGTTGATTTAATATCCCCTAAACGTTTAGACAAGGAAATCGATCCGTTAAAATTTTCCAAAATCCCTTGGTATCCCTTGAAATCAGTTGTAATCCGCGAAAATCGTCTTTAGTTCCTTAAAATCCCTGAAAATCCCTAAAGTCCCATAAAATCTTGTAAAATTCCTTGGAAAATGTATATTCTATCCTAAACTGTACTACGCGATTTCTTTAAAATTTTAAAATCCCTAAAATCCTTTGAATCTTTGCGAATCTTTTGAAATTATTTCAAGATCCTCCAATTATTAGAATTTCCACTATAATCTATAAAATAATCCATGAAAGTCTTAAAAATGTTTTCAAATCACATGAATTTAATGAAACCTCTCACAATCCATTGGAATCGTACATTAAAACTTTTGTGATCCTTTCAAATTTTGTTAAATCCCTGAAAATCCTGCTCATTCCTTCGAAAGATGTAGAAATCGCCTTAAATTCTGTAAAAATGTTGTCATAAAAATCCTGACAGTTTAATCCGAAAATCTCCCGTGGTTTTAGTTCTAACCAAATTTTAATATTCATGCCTATAGGGAAAAGGAATGTCAAAGCGAGTGACAAATTAAGCAGTTTGATAAAACAAGGCGATTGTGTATCATTTTCAAATTTATGAATCCAGCAAGAAGTCAGTATTATGCAGATTATGAAACTTTATAAAATGGTTTAGTCATCTCCACCACTATTAAGTATTTGCAAGTCCTTGCTTCATAACGGAAAAATCAGAATTATTTACATGCTTTATATTTTTAGCTATTCACGAAAAAAATTATATCTCTAGTCTGTGTGTCACGTCCGAAATTTACAATAAAAATAATTGAAGAGAAAAATGTACTGATTGATATGTATTCGAAATCGATAAGGAAATGGGAATTTTCAATGTTTTCTTTTATTATATATTACTATCACAGCAGTCAAACACTCGAAGACTAATTTAATAAGTAAAATTTTTACTAAATCACGTTCAAGGAATAATAAGGATTTTCGAATTGTCCTCAAAATATGTTCGCCCTAGTAGTATAAAAAAGTCAGGAAAATATTTAGGAAAATATTGAGACTTGGTTTGGTTGCCAATTTTCCTTTTTCTTTATCATTTTTGCTGTTATACATTTGAGCCCAAAGAGCCAAAAATGTTGATTCTGCGAAACATACTTTACTTTGATAAGCCTCTATACTTAAATTAATAAATAATATGGTTTAATAGAAACGATGTTCCTTTAAATGTTGCTGAACAATTTTATAATAAAGATATTAAACCTTAAAGATGGTATCCGTTCTGAAAGGATTGGTTTCTCTGTTAAATGTGTCAATTTTGTTTTATTTCTAATGGAAGATTATAGTGACTTGATGTGTTTTTTGTGTTACAAAAAACAAGTTAAATAGGAGGTACTCAGGAAGTGATAAACTGCATCCCAAACTTATTATGTTTGTACCAAGAATGGAGACAACTGCAGAAACACGCTGGGAGAAAATCGGAGGCTCATAAGAAAAAAGAAGCAACTTTCGAATCGAAACTCGCGGATCTTTTCGACATTGAACATGCGAAAGCTTTGGAAAATATTTCTATAGAAGAAGATGAGCAGTTTTTAATAAATCAAAGGTTAAAGGGTCGAAAAGGGTTTATGTTCGGAATCGATTGCACTGAACTTCTAAGAGAAAGAAAAGTTGCAGAACAAGAAGAGACAGCGCTGATGAGAAAGGAGCGAAGCAATCTTAAAATTGAACGACTAAGTGAGTAGTGTATAGAAATTGCAATCATGCAAAACTTTTAATTATTTTTACATTTCAGTTTTTAAATTTAATTTTGCATCATTAAATTTCTTCTTTTTCTTTTAAAGATGAAACTGCCGAATTGAAGACATCTACAAGCAACAACAGTTTGAAATCAGGTACAGATATAAATGTACCAGCTGCTGGAAAATCCACTAATAATATTGTGGTAGAACATCCTCTCTCAGAAGATGCAGAATTCGAATTTTCATCACCCAAAGCAAAACGGGCGGGAGAGAGATGTATAATAGTGACTCCTAAACTTGCTCCAGCCTTAGATAAATATAAAATCAGTGAAAGGGATGCAGTTCATGTTCTGATTGCAACTACTCAGGTACTAGGCTATGATGTCCAGGATTTTGTCATCAACAGGTCATCCATTCACAGTGAAAGAGAAAAAATAAAGGAAGAAAAAGCAACTGTAATTAAAAAGTAGTTAATGGACTCGAAATTGCAAGATGCTGTCGTGCACTGGGATGGTAAGTTGCTTCCAGCATTAACTGTTAAGGAGACCTTGGATCGACTTCCTGTGTTTCTTTCGAATGGCGATGCTGAACAACTGCTTGGAAAGCCTGTACTGCAATCTGTGACTGGAAAAGAGCAGGCATCTGCTGTTTGTGAAATTTTTGTTGAATAAGGTCTCCAAAATTGTGTTAAAGCATTAGCTTTTGATACAACAGCATCGCATACCGGAAGTTATAGAGGTTCGTCCGTTTTAATAGAAATTTTGTTAGAAAAAGATCTTTCGTACTTTGCTTGTAGACATCATGTATATAAAGTTATTTTTAAGAGCGTTTTCGATGAAAAATGGGCAGAACTACAGATCCGATTGTATTGATCTTTAAAAAGTTTCAAAAGGTTTGGTCTGGAATCAATGCTCATAATTTTCGATCAGGGATTGAAAACGAAAAGGTGAAAGGACACTTTATTCAGAGTGACGTATCTCGAATCCTTGACTTTGTTACAAATAATTGGAAGAAACAGCAGCCCAGAGAGGATGATAGGGAACTTTTCGAATTGGTAATAACTTTCCTTGGCGAAGTGCCACCTGGTGAACTATTTTTTTCCGTATTCCGGGGGTTATCCATCATGCAAGGTGGATGTCAAAAGCTATTTATTGCTTGAAAATGTGAATTTGTAACAGCTCCAGAAGAAGAGAATGTGCTATTTGTATTTCTATTGTTAGTCTGTACGTCGAAGCATAATTTTGTGCGCCTTCTGCTACTGAAGCACCTTATTTAAATTTCAGGGTATTGTCAAAACTTTACGATTATCAAGCTGTCGATCCCGGTATCTCTCGTGCTGCATTAAAAAAGCTAATGAATCATTTATGGTATTTAAGCTCTGAAACTGTCTCATTAGCTTTCTTTGATCTTAAATTGTCATCAGAATCTATGATCAAAATGGTCAATGCTTTGAATCGCGAAACAGAATCATGAAATGAGAATGTGAAGCGAGTACAAATTCAAATCGATGAAATCCCAGAAATTATTAAAAATTGAATTGAGCGATTCGCTTCTGCCAACACTAAACGATTTTTCGGAAGGTGTAACTTGAATGATGGATTCATTATGACAGAACCGTCATCATGGCCTGAAAATGGAAGTTTTGTTAAGAGACTGGAGTTAGTAAGTAAATTGAAAGTTTCGAATGATTCGGCTGAGAGAGGGGTTTAGCTTATGGAAGAATATCAAGCATTATTTACGAAAAATGAGCAACAGAAATAGCATGTGCTTCAGATTGTAAGTGAATATCGCCGAGGGTTCCCAGATGATAAGAAAGTGTCATTGTCTTAGCGTCAAGATTTGTAGTAAAAGCAAATGATTTTCGAATTTTTCTCGGAAAAGGTTAGTCATAAGAGAAAAAGTCATGGATAATAATATGTGCATTTTGAAATAAGAGCCACCCTAATGTAGATGCATGTATTTTTTCATTGAAAGATCAAATGTTACAACGTTTTTAAATAATATTAAAGATTTATTCGTTGCATAATAATTCATTTTACTTTCTCTGTATCGGAAAAAACAATCTCATAGTTCTGAATTACGTCTCGGAATTCCAAGTCGGCGAAGCAGATTGATGAAATACAAATGATACAGAAGGACAAATCCAATAGCTAGTAAAATCTTTCTTAAAAATTTAAAAACGGTGAGATTTATTATTTGACTTGGCTTCTGTTCTTAATGGATTCGTTTCTTGTTTATTTATATCATTTCTATTACACTCATATATTTGACTTGGTATGAGGGTATGTTTCTATGTATGTCAGAGTCGAAACTTGCATTTCAATTTTGACACACTCCTTAAAAAAAAATGCAAAATTCTATCAAACTTAAGTTTAAACAAAACCATTTTTAAAAAGCTTTGTTTCTAAAGAAACTTCAAGAACTCAAGTATTTATCTGACTTTCGTGTAGGAGAAATAGATTGATGAAATACAAAAAATACACAAGGTCGCATGTAATAGCTACTGAAATGCTTTTTAAAAATTAAAAAATTAAGATGTTTAACCTTCGACATTGTTTCCGTTTCAAAAGAATTTGCTTATTAATAATTTCCGTCATTTTTGTCACAAGATTTTATTTGATATGCTGCTTGGGTATTGTTGCATGTATGTGTCTATGTCAGATTTAAATCTTACATTTCGACTTTGACACACTTCCGTATATTAAATCGACACAAAATGTTGTGAACGTTCTTTTTTTATGACAATGCAAAACTCTATCTAATTTGATTTGCCACTACTTTTCCTTCCAGAAGCTTCTGCTTGAATTGCCATGTATGAATGTTATGTATTTATGTTGAGTCAAATATTGAATTTAAATTTGGAGTTTTGAGTCCCTCTATATTGAAAAAAATGTCGTAAATCTGAAGTAGTATTGCGAGTTCCGTGTGGGAGAAACAGTTTGTACATAGTAGTCATATGCATGCTCACACTCTCCACTAACTACAATAAATTCTACCTGGCAGTATATAAACTGAAAATTTTGTAAAGTATTCCTCAGCTACACATTTATCAATTTCTTGATAAGTTTCCTTTGTGTCAATGGAATGAAGAGCATTACCGGTTTTGTGTGTTTCATCCTGACGATTTTCCCGAAACGTATTGGTAAATACAATATCTATAATTTAGAGGCATTTTTATTTGTAGTATATTTATTTCTTATTGGAAATTGTTCCAAATTTTACGTCTATCTCGTGAAGGCCAAACTAATTTTCATTGGTTTAAATTGCAGTTTATCATAAACTATATTTTCATGATTTCCATTTACCCGTATTTATATTTTACAAGATTTTTTTATACTTATTTGCTGCAATACGTGTTTCTCCTAACATCAATTTTGATTTTTGTGAAGTGAAAAGCATGATTTTTTAAATTCATTTAATAATTAGTGCAATAATTAATGTTTTGCTTTTACTTTCTTTTTGCAGAATTAGCTAGTCCTCCAGGATCGCCGAATAGGAACCTACCCAGACCCGTACCAGAACCAATTGTTCTGAGTATACATTATTACCAATATAATGATTTTGTCCAATTGCAGAGAGTATACAAGCCTAAGTATTTACCAACCTTTGACTTTTCGGTAGTAATAGAGGGTGACTACATCATTGGAGCAAAACTAAAGAATCGTATTTTATACCCATTTATTATTAAAGAAGCGGGAAGATGGCAAAGAGTTTTGATACACAAACATAATACAAATGACTATTTACGAATATCAGACAATGATTATATAGACAAGTTCTTTCATGAATACCACGGGGGAAACATCTATTCAGCCAAGCCAACTCGCTGGGAACAGGTTTATCGCTTTGTTGTGGATGTTGCCTGTGCTATTACTGACCCATGGGACAGAAGAAATCACTAATACTTAATACTCAATAGATCAATATAATCCTTTCATATCAATAACTCTTCAATAAATAGAGAATTATGTATTAAATACGATTTTAATAATTTTTAATGCCTTTTCCAATTCCTTACTTCTCTTAATGTTATATATGTACACCTTCCTGTCATCAAAAGAAGCTTAAAACTACATGATATACATTTCTATATTTTCAAAAGCTTGCTTCTTTTGAACAAATTATTTTTACGTATTCGAAATTTTTATCGATAAAATGTGTCCTAAATTTCAAAAAATCTTTACACAGTTGTCATTTTCGCATGAAAGTTTCAAAATTTTGATGAAACAACGCAATTGGGTAAGATTTTCGAATTTATTAATACAATGAGAAGTAGATATTAGGAACATTGTGAAACTTTTGTAAATAGGCTGCATCATCTCCAACAACATAGCCCCTTTACAAGCGATTGCGCCAAAACGGATACATTATCATTATTGACAAAAGTACTACATTTCATCTTACTTTATTTACCTTCAAAATAATTTCTTTAATCAGCACGCTTAGTCCACCATTTATAACAAAAAGAATTGACCAAAGAAGTTGACTAATTAATTAGTTTTCGAAATCATCAACAAATTAGGCAATATTTTCACTGATTGACTTTAACAAAATGAAACGATGATTTTGTATTCAACCATTAATATAAAGAGCCAGACAGGGAAGAGGTCGGCAAGCAATCTTAAGTAAGGATTTCGTAGACTTAAATTTAGAAAATAACGATTTCTAACAAAATGTTTATCAACATGTGTAAAACAAGAAAACTATAGCGTAATGAATTTGATTTGTTGTCACTCCTACTCACCAAGAGCTTCAATTCGACCCAACTTTGAAGAAAATCGAAACAAAAGATAAGCTTTCAGCATAGGAGTCTAAATTGCTCATGCCCTTATTTTTCAGATTTTTGAATCACTGGCATTAAAAAAGTATAGCATAGCAAATTTCACTTTTTCATCACAATCCTGCATGATAAGAGCATATTAGGAATTTACACCTTTCGCTTGATCCATCGGAAAAAGAATCACCTACATGTCATAAAAAATCTTGATTGATTCATTAGCAAACGATTACAATTTTTTTTATAACTCAGGGTACTGAATCTACTAAATGTTTTATGATAAATTCGCAATACGTATATGGGTCATTCCAAAGGCTTTTTCAAAATCGGTTGCTTGATCGGTTTTTTAGGTTCATGCTCGCTCATCCAGTACCCCATGAGTTGCCAAAACGCTAAAAAATTTCCCAAAATTATCAACTTGGGAAATTTACCGCGCCGAAAATATGAAAATGTGCGGCTGGACGAGCTGCACAACTTTTGTTCGGAAATTTCGTTTTATAACAAATTTTGGCTTCTGCTAGACAAAATGATCTCGAATTTTCTCGCCTGATAGAAAAGGCTCTGCCGATGACCGTTTATGTTTTAAAAATAGCTTTTCACTCGGTACTTGCAAGATAAAAATTATTGCAAACAGTCACCGTCAGGAATCGTTTCCTCAGACTTTGACGGAAAATAGTCTGTAGTAAAGTTTTGCGGACGGAAAACTTTTAGTGGTAAAGTTGTTCCTCGCTGTTTAAGGAAAACTTTGACAAAATTTGAGTCAAATCGTTCTCTTTGTTTAAAAGATACAAGCGATATTTTTATTTTAAAGAGAATTTTGGTTAGCAATGTTTTAAATTTTGTCACAGAGCAACAATGTATATACAAATAAAGTGAAAAAATTGGCCATTTCAACTTTGTGAAGTTCCACCTCAAGAAAGAATGCAGAACGAGACTTATAGGCTGGAATTATTAAAACACGATATTTCTCTTCGAAATTAGCTATAAAAAAATCAATAGAATATTACTTTTTGAATATCATCCCCCATAAGTCTGTTATATCAGATCATTAAATTTTTCTTTCTGAACAATGGAAATAATTAAAAAGACAAACCGATACAAAATATTGCAGGAAAAAATCATCTTTCTAGCATTACTATAAGAAAATGTAGTTATGAACATTAATAAATTGTTTAACAAACTATGTTTTTTAACTCGCAATTATATATTACTTTACCGAGTGAAAAGTATGTAAAGAGTGAAACATTTTAAAAGAAACCTCAACAATCTTTCTTAAATGGCTAATTTCAATTTATTTTTAAGCAATCTTGCTCCATCAAGTTCAGACAATCGCAAAAATTTTCGTACCAATGACAAGAACTGAGAAGGCCGAATTGAAAAAATTGTCGTTTTTATACATATTTGTTTATTTATAGAAAAATAAGGATCTTTCTTATTACATACTATATACGTATAAGATGGTGTGATTGGAAATGATTTTAGAAATATCATTCATACAAATTTTTAATCAGGGGTATTAAACCTTAGCCTAAAAATAATTATAATATGAGATACTTTTCAATCAGGAGTGCAAACGAAACTTTCGTTTCATTTCGTTACTGCCATTAAAACAAAACAATTTCAATCCAATAATAATTTAATTTCAGATATGATCTGATTTTGTCCAAACATAGAGATAGTAAACCGCAGTATATTGAAAATAATTTTATTTTATCAAATGTGGAATCCAAATGAAACTTTCGATTCGCAATCTCGTGAAATCTATTTGTATCATATACTTGTATTTATGTACTTTTCTCTGATA
>CAKNWT010302836.1:0-11054 GCA_932066315.1 Andricus coriarius | reverse complement strand
AAAAAGATTTCAACAAATTTCAAAAGATTTCAAAAATTGTCCGCTAGGAATCTGGAAGATTTCAAGGTAGTTTTTTTAATATTGCAGGATTTTTAAAAATAATTTAGGAAAGATTCAAAGTTTAAACAAAATCCCTGGATTAATTTAAATCTTGAGAATATTTAAAAAAATGTTAACAGCATGTAGATTTTTTGATATTTTAAAACAAAATTTAAAAGCTTTTTAAGAATGTTGAAGCATTTCAAGAAATAAAAAAACTCGTTTTTAAAAATACATGTCATTAGAAAAGTGAAAAAGATTTGAAATTTTTCAATTTTGCAAGAATAAAAAATTTATAAAAGATTCGAGTAAGATTTCTAAAAAGTTTCTAAACAATAAACAAATTTTCTTAAGATTCCTAGACAATTTCATAATCATTTTTGGTTTTGAAAAATCCGTAAAAAAAAATAAAAATTTTCTATAATGTTTAAACTACAGTGGATCAATATGGATCAATATATTAATTGTGCATATTCAGTAGGGTGGTCCAAAAATGCATTGAAAAATTTTTTTTTCAATTTTTATCGGGACACCCCCAAATTTGTTCAAATCCATCCAAAAATAAATCCATTATTTTTGTTTTGAAATATGAATTTCCAAAAAAACTTTTGAGTTTTCAAACCGAAAATATGAATTTTTAACAGAAAAGTCGAATTGAAAAACAAAAAATTTTAATTTTCAACCTGCAAAAGACGATTTTTCAACAAAATAAGTGAATTCTCAACTAACAAAGAAAAATTAACTTTTGACCAAACAGTTGAATTTTCAACCCAAAAGATAAATTTGTTACCAAAAAAAGACAAATTTGTAACAAAATAGAAGAATTTTCAACTAAAAAAGAGAAATTCTCAACAAAAAAATAGAATATTTCAATTATCAATTAGAAAAAAAACAGGTTTTCGCCAAACAGATGAATTTTCAACAAAAAAGATTAAATTTCTATAAAAAGAAGCAAAATTTTCGACAACAAGTGAAATAGTTAAGTTTTCAGTTTAAAACATTGATTTTCAATTTAAAAAATTTAAATTACAACAAAAAAAATGAATTTTCAACCAGAAAGATGAATTTCGAATCGACAAGATTAATTTTCCGGAAAAAATATTAATTTGCTAGAAAAAAAGATTAATTTTTAACAACAAAAAAATGAATTTTAAAAGGAATTTTCAACCTAATAGTTAAGTTATTAACCAAAGAAATTTATTTTCAATCAAACAGATGAATCAATCACCAGGTAGATAATACGTAAATGTTTAGTTAAAAAGATTGTTTAGAAAAAATGACAATTTCAACAAAATAGTTCAATCTTTAAAAAAATGTTAACTAAGGTGATGAATCTTAAAAAAAAAGAACTTTTAACAAAACTCTTGAATCTTCAACTGAAAAGATGAATCTTAAACCTAAATAAGAGGAAATTTCAACTTTAAAAGAATTTTTTAACCAAAAACATAATATTTCAATTTTCAATTCGAAAAAAAAGTTTTCCATCAAACAGATGAATTTTTAACAAAAAAGAATTCATTTCTATAGAAAAATAGACATTTTCGACAAAAAGTGAAATAGTTAAATTTTCAGTTTAAGACATTGATGTTCAATTAAAAAAAAACTAAATTACAACAAATGAAATGAATTTTCAACCAGAAAGATAAGTTTTTAACTAACAATATTAATGCTTAACAATACACATGAATTTACATACATGAATTTACACAAATAAGTTTTCAATCAAGGAATGGTTAAATTTTAGTTAAAAACATTTATTTTCGGCTTAAAAAACTAATTTTCCACCAAAGAAATTAATTTGTAACCAGAAAGATAAATTTTTAGCTAACAAGATTAATGTTTAACAACATACCTGAATTTTTAATTAAATATTTAGGTTTTGAAATAAATTTTCATACTATTAGGTAAATCAAACAAAGAAATAAATTTGCAAGAAAATAAATAAATTTTTAACCGAAGAGATGAATTAGTCACAAGGAAGATTGATATTCTACCACAAAAGACAAAAATGCAACAAAATACAGAAATTTTAAAACACAGAGTTGAATTTTCATCTCAAGAAGATACATTTTTTGCACCAAATATGGAATACTTAAACGGTCAGTTAAAAAAACTATTTAGAACAAAATTTTTAACAAAATAGTTAAATTTTGAATAAAAAGAAAAGGTTCCTAAATTAACATGATAAATCATCAACCAAAAAATGAATCTAAAATCTAGAAAAAATCCCAGAACCAACGTTAAAAGGCTAGAACAAGCAAAAAATAATAATTTGTGGTAACTTTTGATTTTAAAAATAATTATTCAAATTTAAATAATGCAACATAAGTATAGAAAAATGGTTAACAAATTCAAATCAAATTCAAATAGTCAAATTAAATTCTACATTGACGAATAGTTTATCCGGTAGTACCATGAAAATGTATTTTTTATGTTTTGAAGTATAAAAAGAAGTGCTAATTTAAAAAAATTGTATGTAAATAAAAAAATGGTGTCTTTCATATTGAATTTACTGGAATTTTCTCGCTATAATTAAAAGCCTCGCAGAGATAACGTTGGATCAACAAAAATCAATTTTTCGGGAATATTTATTCAAACTGTGAGTAGATGATTAAATAGTATGTTATCTGGAATAATTTGTTCTGTAACATACTACGACGCAGAATAGAAAATCCTTGATCAACAATGAAGAATATCTTGCCATGTACTATGAACATAGTTTTACAATAAAATTATTTCTGTTGATCGAACGTTATCTTTGCCTAAGCTTCAATTAAAGAAATTTGTGTAGACTCATGCAACGTTCTTAAATCATATATAAGGTTTTCTGTAAAATCTATAACAAAATTCGGAAAATAAATCGAGTTCGCCTCGTTTTGAGTGGAATATCTGCTAGAGCTTTTTGATTGGTGTATTATTCATGATTGAAATTTACCGCCAAAAAGCCACCAATCAAATACTTCTTGCAGATATTCCACTCTAAACGAGGCGAACTCCTTTACAATTCAGCGTACATCCTCCCCCAAACTATGCCCGAAAATTCGAGTTTCATTTTTTGTATTCGCAAGCGTCGTTTGGTCTTCTTACTATTATTCCATGTGTCAAACAGACGTATTCTAATAAACTGTTACATTGATAAGGTAGAAAAAGTCGCGATACAACAAACACGCGAAAAGCGAATAGATCATTTTACCTATCGGAAAGTTTACTGCGCATGTGCAATGTACTTTCTGCTGTACCCACTTCGTCCGATCCTTTTTGCTCGTTGAACACAGTGAAAACAGTTTTATTTAGTGTTTACAAATTTGTGACAAGCTATCGAACAAAATTTTCAAAATGAAATTAATTTCAATGAAAAAGGAAGTAAGGGAGCGCTTATGCGTTGCATGTACTTTTTATGTTAAAGTGACAGTCATACCAAAGTACACAAGGGACATAACCTCTTCTACTTCATACGCCTCCTTCACCCTTAAACATGATCCTTCATCAATTTGTGGATCGATGTGCCTTCCTTTTCCTATGCATTCATTTACTCTGAAATTATATTGTTAAATATATATTAACTTATATTATGACAAGTTATAATAATAAATGGCAGTAACAATAATAATGTTGCATGCAAGCACGAAATGTGCATTTTTGTTTGTAATACGTTTTCAATGTATTATGAACTTTATTTATTTGGAATATTTTTGCATATTATCAATTTTCTAATTGAATTTAATTCATATTTTTGACTGGAATTCAAAAATGTAAGAATGTGCTTCCAAATTATATATTCTTTTGTATCAGATTGGGCATTTTCCGAAAATGTCAGCCTTATAACACCACACTATACAAGAACTATTTTTTACCATTTTCTGCCCAAAACACCACCAATTTTATTTTAAAATAATTACAACACTCAAATCCTGTTTTTAACTTTAATATTTACTGCAATCACAATAATATAATTAAAATTTAATAATAGGAGATACTTAACCTGCAAATCTGTACCCGGAACATCATTTTCATTTAATGTGACTCCGCCAAAAGGTACAAGTATATATATTTTTACAAAATATGAGCGCAGCTTGCATACTACGCGGGATGCACATGGCAGCCGCATATGGGCTAATAAACTTCCGATAGTTAGGTAAAATGGTCTATGGAAACATATAGGAACTTCAATGTGGACAGAATGAATGAATGGTAGTTATTACATATAATTATATGCGGATTTCCGCATAAAAAGGGCCCTTATGCTCGGTATGGAGTTACGTATAGGGTCATATAGCATTGTTATATTTCCATTATGAAAATATATGACAGGAAAAAAATGCCAGGCCTGTCATTCTTTACCTGTCGTTTTTTCGCGACCACAGGAAAACGACAGGAAGAACGACAGCCGAAAATGACTGGCCCTAATTGGCCATAATTTATAATAATATCGTCTGAACATTATAAAGAATCGACGACTTGCCGATTTGATAGTGAACTATTTGAACTTTCCTGTAAAGCATAAACGATCATTAGCAAAAGAAAACCATTATGGGAATTTTCATGATGAAACACCTTTGTGTAGCCTGTGTCCATTTCCGATTTCTCTTCCAACACATCAATTGTGGAATGTGTTCGATTTGCCGTTTTAAAGCCTTCTTATCCTTACAAAGCGCTCAAATGGAGTACCACGGCAACGATTTCGGACTATTATCAATTTTGTTCATTCCCTTAACAAGTTCACTGCGTCCTTGCAATTCCATGATTCAACAAAGTATGGTCTCGCCACGCGCGTCTAAAAAAAAAGGGAACCAATCAAATGGTCCGTAGGTTGTGCGTGGCAAGACCATTCTTTGTTGGATCATGGAATTGGTAGCACGCACTGAACTTGTCAAGGAAATGAAGAATATTGAAATGACAAAAAGTTGAAGTCCGAAATTGTTGCCGTGGTACTCAAGTTTAGCGCTTTTTAAGGATAAGAAGGCTTTAAAATGGCAAACCGAACACATTCCACAATTGATGTGTTGGAAGAGAATTCGGAATGGGACACTGGCTACACAAAGGTGTTTCATCATGAAAATTCCCATAATGCTTTTCTTTTGCTAATGATTGTTTATGCTTTACAGGAAAGTTCAAATAGTTCACTAACAAATCGGCAAGTCGTCGATACTTTATAATGTTCAGACGATATTATTATAAATTATGGCCAATTAGGGCCAGTCATTTTCGGCTGCCGTTCTTCCTGTCGTTTTCCTGTGGTCGCGAAAAAATGACAGGCCTGACATTTTTTTCCTGTCATATATTTTCATAAGAGTTGGAACTTGGACAAACTATTTTTCGAAAAAACGCATCTAAAGTTGACGAATGTCATATAAGTGTACCATGCATACTTTTTCTTCGAACATGAAATATACAAACTTACTATTGCTTTCTTGACATAAAAACAGTGCCAGTAGATACTTTATGGGTCCTTGTGTGACCTCCCATTCAAACCCAAAAATAATATTTTTGTCCTTGAGTGAGAAAACGCGAACATTTAATAAACTAGAACCGACCGCAATGGACCTGACATGTGGATGCCCTATTGTTGAAAGGAACCAGAAATTATAAAAAAGAAATTATTTAGCGTCAACTTACAAGCCACCATGTTTATATATTTCTATTGGATTTTTACAGAATTAAGTTCGCAAGCAAGTAGAAACCAAAGAACTTCTAGCGATACAGTTACTCCTATCATTCCTCCAGGACTCAGCATTGTTTCTGGTCACAATATAAAATTCAATGGTAAATTCCTTGCAGTGATCACTAGAAATGCTGTTGTTCCACCGATAATTACTCATAACACGAGGGACTTTGGTATACTAAAGCTAGCGCGAAGAAATAGCAGAAATGATCCACTGGTGTATGAGGCTGAGTATCTTTCCCACCGTCGGTGGACAAACGCACTCGGTGAATGGGCTTATCAGGATCAGACAAATGTAGGTACAATTATAAAAAGTAGAATTCTCTTTTTTACAGCGTCATTTTTTGCGTGTCATGTTATTGAATAGTATAACCTCATGCTGTTATTTTCAATATAAAAAAATTACTATTAATTCTTGTGTGACAGTCACTGATAACCAAATTTAGAAACGATCTTTTGAATTCGTTTGTGGTTTCATGAAATTTGTCTCCATTTTTTATGTTTATGAACTTGAAATCTAATCTGTTTTGAAAACCAATTTTTTAGTTTGAAAAAACACCATAATATGTGCATTTTGTGAGAAAAGTGTTTTGTGATTCAATTTGGTCTAATTTTCTACATAGTGCATAGAAAGATTGTATGGAGTAAAGACAGTAGGAGGGTCTATAGGAGTAATAAATGCCAGGTTAATTTATTTAAATAAATATAATTATTCAAATTATTTAAAAAAATACTACGATAAAAGTATAGCGAAAGATACACTTTTTTCATCTATAAATGAATATTTAAACAGGCACTTATTCGCGTTTATATCAACTGCGAAAATGTCCGATACCCCATTGATTATAGATCATTTTTGCTTCTTGAAATCTTCGGTATCATTAGCAGCACTTTCCTCATTCGCATAATTTTCAAATAATTTTAAAAAATCTGAATGTTTTCGTTTGCCTAATATTTTTTTTTAGACATTTCAGAATCCTTTTTAAAAAAATCGCGCTTTATTAGACGACGAGGTTTTTTAGCACCCTTAGAACAATACTCAGGTCAGTTTGGAAATTGAGATGGCAAAACTCATGGTTTTAATTTAGGTTTCTTGTACCATTCTAACTGCAAGAAATTCATTATTTTACAATTATAATTTACTCTAATACTTGAATTTGACAATAAATCAATGTAATTGTACGTAAATTTCGAAACTCGGCGTTAATTCAAAACTGTTATTAATTTTACTTTGACATTTTTCTTAAAGATAGTAAGGGTCTTAAAATATTAAAAAAATTTTCAAAAAATATGAAAACAATAATTTTACACACTATCACAATAATCTAAGAGTTCGGCAACAAGAACAATATATCAAAATTTAAAAATCAGTGTAGTCATAAAACCTACAGAGTCATTCGATTATTTTTGGTTAAAGGACATCAGCGTAAACAAATCGTAATAATTACCGCCATGACCATTCCATCAGGAGCAAGAACTTCCTTTTTCCAAATTATCTGATCCTTTAAAAAGTGATCTTCACACACTACATGTCCAGGGCTCGGAACTCGTTACTTTTTAGTAACTTAGTTACTTTTTTGATCCGCGGTTACTAAAAAGTTACTTATTTTATGAAAAGGTTACTTTTAGTGACATTTTTCCCACGGGATAAGGAAATGAATTAATTCATTAATCGTATTATTTAAAAATTTGTGAAAAATGTAAAACTTCCAGTTTTCAGTGCATGTTCATAAAATTTACGTAAACCACAGTAAAATGTATTCAGCCACCAATAATATTTTATATACAAGCAATTGAAACAGGTTTCAGAGTCAATTTTATGAAGTTTCAATAACTTTTGCTTCAAAATTAAGTTTTGTGGCACTGAAAATTAATGAGTATGGTCTTAAATTAATTTTCAAATCCAAATTTACAAAATTTCAGTGACATAAGAAATTGACAACTTACTGAAATTTCAGGATATTTCTAACAGTGTAAATCACATAGAGTTGATCACCCAATAATACCTGCAATATCAAGAATAGGTTCTCCTATAAGAAAGTTAAACTCAACTTAAAAAAAAATTTAATTGAAATCACAGCAATCTTGTGCTGTATTATTTTTAAAAACTTTTTATTTTCAATGTAATATCTTAAAATTGTAAGATTTTTAGCCACCGATTTAAACAGATGAATGATTTAAAATTGAGAAATATTTGATAGGAAGATTTAAAGAATTGAATAAAATAAAATTAATTATTTAATTAAATTAAATAAAGTGTTAACAATTAAACAATTTGAAATTAAAATGTTTAAAATTGCGTTGCTTAAAATTATTCCCTCTCATAAGTTTTAAATTGACAATTAAAAATGAAATGGTTGAATTTGAAAAAGTTTAATCAATAATTTAAAAATTTAAAAATTTTAAAGGATTCAAATTTACTTAAAATGACTGAAACTTTGAAGATTTTTATTATAAAACGAAGTTTTAATATCACAGTCCTTGATAATTACAATTTTTTCAATTTTAAATGATGTGTGGATTCATTAAATTTTCAACGTTCCGTAATAGAAATATTTTCAGAAACCTTTGTCACGTTTCTTTGCGAAGTCTGCGAGCAATTTTTCTATAAAATTTAAAAATTGATTCTTGTGAATTTTGACTGATTTAAAATCAAGGTGTAGTATTACAAATTTACAACTTGAAACCACTACAACTAAAAAAGTTAATGTTTAATTTAAGAAGTTGGAAATTTAAAAAATTTGAAGATTATTTTGTCTACAATTTTTTTTTCTAGTTCTTTAGACGTGCTTTTCAAATTTTTAAGACAAACATTTGAAATTTTTCATTTTGAAGGAGTTTTAGTCTACAGTATTTAAATTTTGAATCTTTCAATATTAAATTATTCAGATTGAAAATGTTGTGCTTTAAGAAATTACAATTATTACAACTAATTCAATTGATAATTACACTGCCGTCGGAAATTGTGCGCACGACTCTTGTGAGCGCCATTAAAAATCACTGCTGACTTCGTACCACGATATTTCGGTGAAAAAAAAAGATAGGGCATTTTTTAAATAATTGGAGAGCTCTTGAAATTCCAAGTCTAGTGGTACTCAAAAAATCATATTTTTTTGACCTTCTAAAAATAATACAGCGCGTGACAAGTTTTAAAACAAAATTCAAGATTTTCTCAAGTTTTCTACCTCAACTTCAACTTTTAGCACAACCTAGGAAATTTTTTTCAAAAACCTCAAAATTATACGACATTGAGCCTGAAACCTTATCTTTAATTTAAGCCAAGAAAACTTAAAAAATCTTCATGGGTACCCGAGATATGATTAAAAATATTCAATCGTATCTGAGCTCAATTGTAAGTAACTGTGTCAATTGTGAGTAATTGAGCTCAGACGATTAAACATTTTTAAGCATATCTCGGGTACCCATGAAGATTTTTTAAGTTTTCTTGGCTCAAATTAAAGATAAGATTCCAGGCTCAATGTCGTATAATTTTGAGGTTTTTGAAAAAAATTTCCTAGGTCGTGCTAAAAGTTGAAGTTGCGGTAGAAAACTTGAGAAAATCTTGAATTTTGTTTTAAAACTTGTCACGTGCTGTATTATTTTTACAAGGTCAAAAAAATATTTTTTGTGTACCGCTAGACTAAGGAAGACATTTTTAACTTTCCAGCTTGCAAATAAAAAAATTGATTTTATTTAATTTCGACTGATTTAAAATATTGGTGTCCAATTTCAAACATTTACAACGAGAAACGAGTTTTATTTAAAAATATTATATTGTTTGTAGCAAAAACTTGTCCACGAAGAAAGGGACCTAATGCGTCCAAGCTGAATTTTACAGGACGGGCGATCGAAGAAGAGTCCGCAAGCCAGCATTTAAGTAGTGGGGATGCGACTACGAAAAGCACCCCCTCCACTTACCACTACACTTTTAGGCACGAGCCAGTGGAGCTCATGGACACGTCGCGTAAAGCTGTAGTGGTAAGTGGAGGGGCTGGATTTCATCTGCCTCTCGTTCGGTCTCCGCGTACGCTTATCATGCCTATTTGTGTAGCTTAATAACAAGAAAAGTAATTAACGTAAAATTTTTTCGATTATTAGAAATGAAAGAGTAACTCAGAAACTATCGATTGGATAAAAAAAATGGAAATCAATTTTTTCCGCATTAGGTCCCTTTCTTCGCGGACGGTCACATATTATAAAAGTACAGTTTTTTTATCATCAGATTTTTAATATAAACGTCAATTAAAAAAAAATTAATTATAAAATAAATTCATCGTTTATTTAAAAGTTACACTTTCTAGTCGGGTTAAATCGAAACATTTTTTTTACTATAAAATTGGGAAAATGCTGTAATTTTATACGTATATTATAATCAGTACTTGCCACATTAGTAATTTGTCATTGAGAAGAGACCATAACTGATGCAAACCTATCCAAATTCTACAAAAAATAGGCCCAAGCCGAAGATGAAGGGAATACTTACAAATAAATTTAATCATTTTTTCCATTACTTTTTGTTATTTTTGAAATATCTTCTTAAAAAAATTGACCAGCACTTTGGCCTTTTTTTCGTGAGATTTTAATAAAATAATTTTTAAGCAAATTGTCTATCTGCTCTAGTCGATGCCGCATAATATTACATAATGTAACAAGACAATTTTTATAAAATAACAATTAGAATGCATTAAAAAAAGCTTTGACTTGTTTCCGGGATTGTTTGGTCTAGTTTTAACAATGTCTTCATTTCAGTACAACTTGAGACTTTTTTTCTGAGTCTTATCATAATACCTGACATGAGCCCTAAAATAATTCTTTCTTTGCAGAGGAGGCCCATACTTCAGTGTGCTCTGGAAACGGTACAGCTTCGCGGTGTGCGTCGACGACATAATATAGAGAGAGCTGCAATTAGTGAGAATGTAACAAGACAATTTTTATAAAATAACAATTAGAATGCATTAAAAAAAGCTTTGACTTGTTTCCGGGATTGTTTGGTCTAGTTTTAACAATGTCTTCATTTCAGTACAACTTGAGACTTTTTTTCTGAGTCTTATCATAATACCTGACATGAGCCCTAAAATAATTCTTTCTTTGCAGAGGAGGCCCATACTTCAGTGTGCTCTGGAAACGGTACAGCTTCGCGGTGTGCGTCGACGACATAATATAGAGAGAGCTGCAATTAGTGAGGAACGCACCTGGCAAGCAGACATTTGTGCACTAATTCCAGAGGAATGGGCGGATTTTCACATTTCACTTGACATTCAACAACGCGCTGCTAATGCGGATCTTCGCCGTGCTGAAAACCAGTGGGATCAAGACAGGGCATCTAACCAAAGAAATGCACGTTTTCTGGCGG
>CAKNWT010302825.1:0-12939 GCA_932066315.1 Andricus coriarius | reverse complement strand
ATGAAAATTCATATAAAAGTTGAATATGAGGAAGTAAGCCGAATATAAATTTAAAAATAACTGGATAATTGATCAAAAAACTAATTTTCTTGGTAATGCATTTATTTATTTATTTTTGTATAGTTTTTTGCATTAAATTCGCTTCTGTAATGATATCGTAAGCATTTGGGAGTTTTGAGTTTTATTATTTAGAAGAAACTTTTCTATTTATTGATGAATTATTTAGTTATTGTTTAATTTTTTTAAATAAAGGACTTTTTAAAAATATGTTTTTATTTATATAATTCTGGAGAACATAAAGACCGGGAGCTTTTTCCAATTTTGGATTTACTCATATTTTAACTTATGCAGTTTTTTAACACTTATTAAGTTCTTTTTTTAATTTTATGCAAAAGACCTTTTTAAAATATGGGTTTATTTCTATAATCAATTGTAAGGCGCAAAAGAATCAGGAGTTTCAAAAAATCACATTTTTAGTTATTTTCTTCAACTTATTCCGTTTTTTAATCAGGAAACTTTTTTTTATTAAATTTTTCTTAAATTTGCAATGGTTTACTTTAAAGACTTTTTAAAAATATGGTTTTATTTAGATATAATTAAATAAAAAGTCGAAGATTACCAGTTTAACACAATTTTTATTTAATTTTTTAGAGACATATTTTGTTATTTTGTTATTATTTATTTAATTTCGAAAAACATGAAAATCAGGAGTTTGTTTCCAAATTTTTAGTTTTATCAACCTACTCAATGTTTAATCAAAACGATTATTTTATTTGCAAATATATATTTTTTACATAAATAATTACATTTGAAGGAATGCATAAAACCGGGTGTTTTTAAAAAAATTAAGTTTTTAGTTACTTTAAATATTTTTCAGTTTTGGATTTTTTCTAAATATAATTTTTTTAAACAGTTCTCTAAAAAAAATACTAGAATTTTAATTATTTTAAATGTATAACGTAGTTATAATAATTCACCTACATTTATAAATCTTAAAAGACTGTCTACAATTCTACTAGTTGGTTTTTATTAAAATGAAATTATTGATATCTATACAGTGCAAAATTTTTATTTAATCAACAAACGGTTACAAATCTGAAACAACATAATATTATAAAAAACTGTCCACTGAAACTCCGTATTAAAAATATTCCAGTCTAAATCTGGCTGCGTAAAACAGACCTTATAAATGCGTTCGATCACAGAGTCATGAAATTGGAACATCATTTAGTGTCGGATTTACTATCTGAATATTGCTAAGGTTCAGAATAATTATAGCGTGAATAACGGTCAGAATAACGTTTAGATTTTTGGTCACAAAAGCATTTTTTTAGGACCACTAGGCATAGCCTAAAAAATTATATCTGCCGAATTAATATTAAAATTCAAACAAATCTTTGCAAACGAGAGTATACAAATGATTCGGTAGAACGAATTCCACATCAGATGCTGAATAACAATTTACCTTGGAATTCTCCTGTTGAATTGTGTGAGAAGTTTTTAATATTCCGTATTACAATAGATAAATTCCGTATGAACATTTTTCCAGATGGTATCTTTTCAGTGTGTGTGTGTGTGTGGGGGGGGGGGGGGTGAAATAATAATTACTATTCAGTTCTTGAATCTTTATACAGATGAAACATTAATCAACTATTTATCACATAAATGTTCACATGCGAAACAAAAATGTGCGAAAAATTCTTTTACTCCAGTTAAAACAATAGTGAGATTTGACATATGTTGAAATAAGTATCTAATTAAGATGAAAATGAATAATATACGAAGTCTATTCCAAAAACTTTATTCTCATATGTTAATTTTCTCATGATCATAAGCAACTTATAAGCTGACCACATACTTCTAGGTCCATCCTAATGAACAATTATTTTTTTGTGGGTGATTCTAAAGACCAATCCATTCAGATTATTAAATTTTCCATTTAGGAAAAGAAAACAATCCAACCTATTAAAAAGTATTTCTAAATAAATTTATAAAAATCCAGACATTCTTTTTACAAAAATTTACTCAAAGAGAAGACTCCTTTCAAGAAAATTGAGTTCAAATATGTAAACTCAATTTAAAAGAAATCTCAAAAATTATTCATAAGCAAACCCTACAGATTGGATAGAATCATGAGTTTAGTGTCTCTATTTAAATTATTTCAATTCAGATTGTAACGAAATCCATTTTTCCATGAATAACTTTCACAAACTAAGCAAAAATTGACAAATTTATTGCAAAATAAGCAAAAATTGATTCACAATCAAAAAATCAACTTCCAAAAACCTCACTTTTCGGCTCATTAGAGACAAGAATTCTCAACGAGATGAATACGGTTCTTCTCTTCGTCTTTAGAGAAGTTCTTATTCCTGAAATCATGTAACAAAAAAAACTTGATAACTAAAATACAAAATTATAGAAAAATATTTATTATATCGGATTAGTTATTATATATGTTCGAAATAAATAACTATTGACACCAGAAGCAAACAGTTTCTAAAAATTGTTTTTTGGTTTGAAAAAATAATAACAGTTACTGCAGGATAATCATATAGATTATAGCCTGCATGTCAAGTAAAGAAAACCAATTTCTTAATTATTTTTCTGGAAAATATTGCGTCAATAAGTTCAGGACTTATATAATTCTTTTGAACCGTTCACAAAATTATTTCATTTTTATATACTTTTGCGAAAGCTTCTTTTTTTTGTTAGCTTCCCCATTACAGCTTTAAAATATGTTTATCAAACCCCACATTTAGTTTCTTTGCACAAATTATCGACAACATATTAATATTCGATTTATTATATCAGTATCTACCACATATTGATCCCCGTCGTTGTTACTCATTTTGAAAAATATTATAACCACCAATTTCCATTTTCATTTTCACTCAAAGATATTATAAAAATATAAATATCATTGAGATAAGTTTAAAATGCGACATAAATATTACTAAAAATTAATTTAATTTTTGTAAATTCGAGATCCTTTACTAAAATCAGCCAACTGCAGTTATAATTAAATTGAGAATATTAGTAAACACAAAAATTATCCCCGGTTAGATATAATGATAATCTTACAAGGCATTTAGTAAGTAATTAATCTGCCTCGCAACATTAACAATTTTTTATCACTTTTTTCAATTTCTTTGTATTTTCATATTATTTTTGTTGTTTTCGACTTTCCGCTATGCTTCTTGGCTCATAAAGCACAAAAATTGCGCTGAATTCATGTTATCAGGAATGTTTCTTTTTAAACGTCAGATTGTGCAATTTCACATTTTACTTCGATGTTATGAAAGAATTCACGAAAAATAAGTTTATTGCTTTGTAAATTTCATGTTTATCTATACGTGAGTCAAAGTCGTTAAAAATACTGTTGTGAGAATCTTTTATTTTGTGACAAAACCAAACTAGCTGTGAATTCGATTTTGAGTATTTCCACTTTGTATTTATATTGTGCTAATTTCATGAGCACTTTGCTTCTCGTTAGAAAATGTATTTGATAGAGGAAGCATGAGTGATTTTTAAAATAATAGATAAAGTAAAGTTTTCATTTTTATTAATTTAAAAATAGAAATATACAAAAAATAGAGAATAACAAAATAATATAAACATTTTTTAAAATACAATGACAAATCAGACAAACCAAATTTTTGCATTTGAAATGGTAATTTTTCGAGCTGGAAATGGGAAGGGAAAAGTTCTGTCACACCCGCTATCTGTTTTCCAGCTTTATGATTTTTTCACAAAAATTGTAGGAATTATTTTATTTGAAAATTTTATGTTCAAAAAGTCTTTTCTATTAATGCATCAACTTTTTCCCCATAAATTTGGCAATTGTTTACTTTGATGACGTTTCTGAATTTTTGAGTAAATAGTTTGAAACCTTTTTCAAAACCTTTTCTCATGTAGAAAAATGAGATATCAGTCAGATCACATAAAAATTATTTGTATTTTTTTCTCAAAAAATACAAAAATAGTGAAATTTTCTTTTTCAATTACTGATTTTTTTTAATGTTTCGGATTTTCCACGGAATTATAATCGCTTTGTGCTCAATTTTATCAATTTTTTGCAAAAAACTTTTGTATTATTCTGAAAAAATCGAAAGAATAAAAAATGTTGCATTAAATTCTTTTTGTAATTAAATTTCAGAACGAAAGACTATAAGAAGAAATATATTATATTAAAAATAATGTGAATCAATAAAAGATTTCATTAGTATTAAATATTAATAGATTTTAATTATTGTAATGAATATAATTAATTGATGATTAATTTTAATAATATTTTAATCTCGAATGTTTCCAATTTGTTTTGATTTATAATTATATGTTACTCATTTCACGATCATTTTGTTTACCGTTAGCAAATGTAATTGCTTCCTCATAGAGGAAGCATTAGTGATTTTTTAAGTGATAAACAAACTAAAGTTTTTATTTTGATCAACGTAAAAATAGAAATGCACAAAAAAATACAAAATTATAAAATAATACAAACGTTTTTTAAAATATAATGACTAATCAGACAAATAAAATTTTGTATTTGAAATGGTAATCGCACCCTATCTCTTTCCCAGCTTGATCATTTTTTCACAAAGATTTTCAGAATTATTTTATTAGAATATTTATGTTTTAAAAGACTTTTTTATTCATGCATTAACTTTGAATTATCGTGATGAAAAAGTTTTTCTGTTTGAAACAGATGTTCCAAATATTATAAATGAGTATAACTTCCGTACTCTTCAGTAAAGTGTATTAATATTATAGGTCAATCGATTTGCCTCCAATCAAGGAATCTTTTCCGTTCTTGCATCGATTCTGATATATGTTAGTGAAAAAAGTTTTTCTATAAAAACCGTGTTTTCAAATATTATGCATTACCATAGCTTCCCTACTTTTCAATAAAATGTATCAATAGTATAGTTTAATCGATTCGTTTCGAATCAACACATCTTTTCTACTCTCGCCTCAACTTTAAATTATGAGAATGAGAAAATCTTTACCATAAAAATTGATTTTTATTACAATATAAATGACCATAACTTCCTCAATCTTTCATAAAATGTTTTAAAGTTATAGGTCAATTGATTCGTCTCGAACCAAGGAATCTTTTATATTCCTGCATCAAATTTGAATTATATCAACGAACAAAGGTTTACTATGGAAACCCGATTTTTAAAATATTATCAAGTGCTACAAAAAATGCAATAACTATTTTAAGAAACCCTTCGGGCAGTTTCAAAATATTAGTGGTGAAAATAAGTCCTCCGAATTTCATCCATTTATCAGCCACCGTTTTCAAGTCATCGTGTTCACAAAAAAGTGTGACATCCACACACCCACAATACATTTTTTATGTTAATTCGAGTACCAGTTAACATTTTTACAGTTTCGTTGTCTTATTTTAAATACGAGATTTTAAGATTCATTTCTCGTGATTTTCATATTTTTATCTTTATTTTCATTCCTTTTTTCAGGATTTGAAGATGAATCTTAAAAATTAGCAAGCATCATAAATTAGTCTTATATTTCTCACTCACCAACTCAGTCTCTAATTATCAAAGATACTTAAAAGTGGCTTCATTTGACGCAGAATTCATTTCCAACCATTTTTTTTATAAATTATCTATATTATTTTGTTTTGAAGGTATTCCACGATAAGTGAGTGCATTTTCAAATCGCTAGTTTTTGAATTTTATTTTCTACGTACTTTTTGTATACGCCTGGACGGTACTGTATGTGTACTGAAGACTATTTTTAGTTTATTTTTTCCTGAGAATATTGGTTTTTCTTGGGTGATAAAGCCAGCTTTGGTTATATAAGCAGTAGCACATTGGAGGTAAATTCTGTTTATAAGGCGTGAGCAAAGCAGAAGAAGTAAGATAGACAATTGTCCCTAAAAATGAGTATTGCCATTATAACTCTTATCGCTTTTCTATGTGTAGCTCTTCTCATTGGAGCTATAGATGCCCTCTGCATTCCGCCATTTGGAGGAACTGGTTATGCATGCAAAGCGAACATAGATTGTTGCAATGGGTGCGGTGAGTCAAGAAATTATTATTAAATACTCCAATCTTGAAATGTTCCTTTTTAACTCATTACTCTCTAAATCCGAATTAGTTTAAATTTTACTAATGCAATAATTAGTCGCATTGTATCTGACTGTTAAATGAGTAATTTTATGAGTTTCTACTAAATGAAATGGTAAGATTTATGTTACTAAATGAATTAGTAAGGGTATTCTACTAATCTGCTTAGTAGTGCCGACTTACTAATTCAATGGGTAGCAATAATTTGCCATGGAAACATAATTTAATAATTTTTTAAATACTTTCTGCTGGTTTTTGAGTTTTAATTGAGAAACGATAATGTTTTCATGATTCATGTTCTAAGTTTATATAGTTATATCAATAAGAATTGTGTATGAACGATGCAATATTTAAAACTGAAACGGTATTGGGATCCGCTGCGCTGCAATACACCATCTATTTTTTCAGTGTGGCCAAAATGTGAACTCGTAAAATCAGGTGGAATAATAGCGTCCTGAGAAATTAACATATTAAAATTATTATTATTGTATAAAATCTTGGATAGAAAATAAAATGAGATTTTTATGAAAATTTGAATCATTTGTTCAAAGTAACAAAAATTGGGTTGTCACAAAATCATTGTGTCGATGATTTTCAAGTCTTTTTTCATGTTTCAAACTGATAACTTTTGAGGCAGCACTTATAAACATCAGATCCAGTTTTCTGAAGCAACAAGAAATATTATTTAACCTAAATTTTAAACTGAATCGAAAACTCTTTTATCTTCAAAAAAGCCTTTTTTGAACCACTGTATTGGTAAACTTCGAATAAGTTAAAATAAAAGTATCTAGGGAAAGGGAGGGGGGGGGGGGGCCCCCGCGCCGACCAGTTAACAGTCAATGATTTTTTTGAAGTTAGTAAGATGTAGAATTGATCGATTTTTTTTTCATTTCGAGTCCTACATTATTGTATATCATATTTCTATAAGTAATTATTACATGAATAAAACAATGATTTAATAATTTAATTATTACTAACAAGCTGTATTTCGTCGGCTTTGCCCCACACCGGAGGGCAAAGCCGACCGCAGTTTTTTATAAAAATCAAAACATTTGAAGATGGGAAAATATAATGGTTCGCGTATGTGGTATTTTATGTACTAGAAAAATTACCTTTAAACATATCCAGCAAGAAAAATAAGTCATTTTTAATCAAAATAGTGATAGCTGTAATATAACCTCTTATTCTTTGACATTTCACTAGATACGGCTACGGGCAATGGTTTCTACCGTACCGACCGGATTAAAAATAATAATATTCAATAGTTTCTTGCATGTAGCCCAGAAGATAAGTGGCTCTTCTACATTACCGATCACTTATCATAACCTAAGAACTTTTGAACTATTATTTTCGTCAGGCTTGCCCCCCTGGTGAGGCCTCAATTATTTACGATATTTAAGATACTTTGGACACTAATCACGTTGAATGATTATAATAAAATAATGTGATATTATTTTATTTGTCAAAATAACAAATTTTCATACTGTAAGTATTGCCATTGACGTTTAAAACTTTATATTTTTGCCAGCGAATCTTCCATTCTTTCGTTGTCAGAACTGTTTTCTGCATAATTTTTCTTTTACAACGTAAATTTTCAAGCTTTTAGTAAGTCACACTATTTCTTTAATAAAATAGATTTATTTAATGCAAAGTAGAAATAAAATTGGTAAATAATAGCGATGTTATAAGCAAAGTCGCCTTTGCCCCACCGGTCGGCGCTGCCCCTCCTTACTCTATATACTTTAAAGCGCGAGAATATTAATTTATTTAATTTAATTTTTAAAAGTGAAATTTGAACTATTATGTTTGATAAATTGATCGTTTTTAGTTGAAAATTCAATTATTCATCTCTTTTCTTGAAAATTGAACAGCTTGTTTGCAATTGTTTCTGTCCCTTGACGACTGAAAAATCTTTTTAAGTTGAAAATTAAACTCATGTCGAAAAGTATTTTTCTTTTTGTTAAATTCAACTATTTCTGATTAAAAATTGATTTTGTTTTGGTTGGGATAACAACTACTTGATTTTTTGTTTAAAATTCATCTTTTTTGGATTACAAATTAATTTTGTGAGTTGAAAATTAAACTCTTTTGTTAAACATTAATTTTTGCTGGTTCAAGATTCATCCCGGATAGAAACTGCCTCTTTATGCCTAAACTAAATATTGGCTCTTATGAGGCCGCAGCCAGATTTTCTAGCTAGAAAAATCTAGGCTTTCCCTCTCCTGGCCCTCGACAGGTTATTGTCGTATGCTATTTGTGTTAAATTATGAATACGTAAAGAAAATGCGTTTCTGACAAGCACATTTTATATGAAACGAAAAATTGTAGCAATTGTAAATTATAAATAAATACAGAATTTTCAATGCACATGAATGATTTTAACATATACAGTAATAATAATAAAGGTGCAGACGAAATGTAAAATAATAAGTTTAAGACATTTGCCTTCAGGATTATTTTACCTTATGTTGAATTATTATTCTAACTGTATATGTAAAATGCATTACCATCCAATTAAAAATCTTTGTTTATTAAGAATTCACCATATCTTCCATTTTTCATTTCAAATAAACGCGCGAAAATGGATGCAAGAACGCATGCGCAATACTGGAGAATGGTTTTAGTATAGTGAGGGACTATCTAGATTCTATAAAGGCCCTATTAATAGGCCCTCGTTGTGTTGTCTACTCATGACCTCACTAGCTGAGCGTGACGTTTCCGATTGCGCCCTCGATAGATTGCCACTTTAGGGCCTCGATAGAAAATAGGAAACCTAGACAGGGCCAGTTAAGAACCAAGTTTCAATTTCTACCCGGGATCATTTCAATTTAAAATGTATCTCTTTGGTTGAAAAGTGAGCTATTTTGTTGAAAATTAGTTTTTTCTTTAACAGAATTTTTTTTTTGTTTTAACTGAAAATGTAATTATTCCAATTGAATATTCTAACATTGTAGTTAAAAATTCATCTCTTTAGTTGAACATAATACAAAATTTAAAATTAAACCATCCAATTTCAGGTTGAAAAATTACAATTTTTAGTTGAAAATTAAACTATTCCAGTCAATGATTCATCATTTTAGATGAAAATTTATAAGCTTGGTTAATAAATAATTTTTTAAATTGAAAATTGAAACTGAAAAATTGAATTTTTATGTTGAAAACTGACACTGTTTGCTAAAAAATCAAATATTTCGTTAAAAATTGATGTATCTTGTTGAAAACTCGTATTTTTTTAGTAGAAAATTAATCTTTTTGCATAAAAATCAATTTTCATGTTTAGGAATTCATATTTTTGGTTGTCAAATCAAGTATTCCAGTTAAAAAATTTACAATTTTAGTTGAAAATTCAACTTATTGATTGAAAATACAACTACTTCGTTGAAAGATAAACTCTTTTGTTAGAAATTCATCTATTTGATTAAAAATTTATCTACTCCAGTTGAACATTCATCTATTCCAGTAAAAGGCTTATCATTTTATTAAAAAAATTATCACTTTGGCTGAAAATTTGTTTGTCTTTTTTTGTAGGAAATTTTTTTGTTAAAAATTAACTTTTTTAACAGAAAATTGAATTATTTGTTTGAAAGTTTCTTTTTTAGTTGAAAACTCATCTCTTTTCTTGAAAAAAGGTATTTTTTGATAGAAAATTATTCTTTATGTTTCAAAATTAACCTTCTTGTTTGCAACTTCATCTTTTTGGTTGAAAATTTGAGTATTCCAGTTAATTATTTATCATTTTAGTTGAAGTTTCATCTTTTAGATTGAAGATAAAAATTACTTGGTTGAAAGTTATTCTTTTGTTAAAAAATCGTCTTTTTTGATAGAAAATTAATCTTTTTTTATAATAATTAATTTTCATGTTTAGAAATTCATCTTTTAGGTTGAAAATTCAAGTATTACAGTTAAAAATGTACAATTTTAGTTAAATATTCAACTTTTTGGTTGACAGATAAACTCTTTTGTTAAAAATTCATCTATTTGACCTACAATTTATTTACTCCCGTTGAATATTCATCTATTCCAATAAAAGACTTATAATTTCATTTAAAAATTTATCACTTTGGCTAAAAAATTGTTTGTCTTTTTTTGTAGGAAATTTTGTTATTGAAAATTAATTTTTTAAACTGAAAATCAAAGTGTTTGGTAGAAAGTTTGTCTTTTTGTATTTTTTTGTAGAAAATTATTATTTTTGTTTCAAAATTTACCTTCTGGTTTGAAACTTTATCTTTTTGGTTGAAGATTTAAGTATTCCAGTCAAGTATTCATCATTTCAGTTGAAATTTTATCTTTTAGATTGAAGATAAAAACAACTTGGTTGAAAGTTATTCTTTTGTTAAAAATGCATCCTTTTGGATCAGGATTCATCTATTTCAGTTAAAGATTCATCATTTTAGTTTAAAATTTGTTGTTTTTTTTTTGAAAAATTAATTTATTAACTGAATTTTTAACTGTTCCATTTTTGGTTGAAAACTTATATTTTTGGTTCAAAATTCAACTATTTGGTTGAAAATGCATGTATTTTGTTGAAAAATCGTCTTTTTTGGTAGAAATTTAATCTTTTTGGTTCCAAATTCAAATATTTCGTTCACAATTTACCTATCTTGTTTAAAATGAAATATTTTTACTATTAACTGAAGGAATTTGAAACGGTTAAAATTGAATTTAATACAGGACCCACATTAATTTGACCTAAATATGCACTGAGTTTTAAGTATAAGAAGATAAAATAGAAATTTCTTTGAATTATTATCCAAATTCATATATTAATGTATTTTAATAAAATTCTCTTCATTATTAAATTAGTTTTTATATTTACTTAAAACTACCGTTTAAAATAGTAACCAGCAATACATTTACCAATTCATTTAGTAGTAGCATAACCAATTCCTTTAGTAGATATAGTTACTAATTCACTTAGTTATTCTTACTCATTGAAAAAATAGATTTTTACTAATTACTAGTAAACGAATCGGCACTATTTAAATTAGTAGAAAACTACTAACAATTAGTAGTTTTCTACTAATTCAGATTTAGGGAGTACCAAACTACAAAATATTTTACTATAATAGAGAAATTTTCGACAATTTAAAATTAGATTATCGCCATATTTGAGATAGTTTGAAGTAATAGTTAAAAGTTGAAGGATCTCAGGAGATAATTACGTAAGTTAAGTACTAACTCGAAAGTTCTTTTTTACTTAAAAGAAAACCCATCAAATGCCTTAAAGTTAGAACTGATTTTTTGACTTTTGAGACTTACGCCCTTATGCCCTAGAACCCTTTCTTTTTCAAAATATTAATACAGAATAATGATGAAATACTGTTTTTTGTTTCAGGTGGAAAGATTTGCGTATAGTTAGGAGATTATGGTCCGGTCAAAAGAAATGAAGCCTTGATTTTTCTATATCAATATATTTCAAGGGACTTCAGAGGATTTCGAGAAATAAAAAATTATTCAAGGAATTTTAATTCATCTTAAGGAATATTTCTATTTGTATGACCTTATGTCATTTCAAATTGTTTGTCACATGCTTCAAATATTGACTGTTGATCCAAAGAGTGTAACCAAAGTTTAACTAAAGTCAATGTTGTACAAAATAAATTAATTACATTGCAATTTTCCACAAAAAAAAATCGAAGAGCTCTTCTGTCAAATTTTGAGCGTAGGGGAGACCTCCCTACAGTAGATAATTATACTACAGTAGATAATCATTAATTAAAAATACTAATGTATGTAAAATAATTAATTTAATGTAATTAATAGTTAATACGTGATAACTGGTAATATATATAAATTAGAATGGATTATTTTACTCATATAGGTGAGATTATAATTAATGATTATCTACTGTAGGATCATTTACGTCAGATTTCGAAGATTAAAAATAATTTTAAGAGACTTCAGAGGATTTCAAAGAATTAAAAATAATTCAAGGAATTTTAATGCATCTTAAGGGCATGTGATACATAAACAATGATCGATTTTAGCAGTGTTAGGTTCCCCCGGCATTTTTCTTACAATAATGAAGATTTTGCCTTAAAAATTTGGGGAATGATAGCGAACATGCTAACGGACGTCCCCGAACTCTTCTGTTGTGGAATAATTTAAAAAAAATTTCATTTGCTAAATTTGATTAATATCCCACATAGCACACTTCCCGAAAAAACCTGGTCTTTTCTTGGGGCTTGGTCCACGTGGCCGTAAGAAAAAGCCAGGTCGGTCCCAGGTTTAGACCTATGCTTAGGCCTAGGTTAAAACATAGGTTCATGTCCGCCTAAATTTCTTTATTGAAAAAAATTGAATTCATTTTTACGTGAATTTTACAAAGAATGTAATATTGTTAACAAAAATAGTAATAATTTAAGAGTTCATCGCAAAATTGATAATTTCATAAAATTTAATAAAAATATCATTTTATCATTCTAAAAAGTAACACATGATTTTCTTTTGTTTTTCAAATTCTTTTCCCATAATTTCCGAGAAAGCTATAAATAATTGAATTATTTATTATTCTTTGACAGCACAGCTATCCAAGAATTTAAAAACATCTAAAATATTTTACAATAATATTTCAGACTTCAAAAACAGCGAGCCGATGCAATGGCAAGCTCAATTCGTGCTCGCGAGTTACCTCGGACTTATTTTCTGGGCGATTCATTTCTCTTGCGAGAAGGAGTCGCAGCTAATGCGCCGCCCAGCGACTTCGTTCGGAACTAATGTTCTGACTTCCACGAATCATAGTTCAGAGCTAAACCGCTAGGCAGCCCATTACCATAGGTGTGACTCCTTCTCGCAAGAGAAATGGATCGCCCAGAAAATAAGTCAGAGATAACTTGCGTTCACGATT
>CAKNWT010302824.1:0-12079 GCA_932066315.1 Andricus coriarius | reverse complement strand
AATCATTGGACAAATGATCAGATATCAATATTTACTGCTGTTTGCTATCAAAGTGCAGAAACTAAAAGTTTTGCAGTAGCTTCCGATGATAAGAAGCATGATTCTGCATACGCTTTATTGGCAATGGATCGTATTGTACAAATAATGGAATCTTCTGAACCTGAGAAAATGGAAGAAATTACAATAATAAGAGATGGATCTGCAGCTCACTTTAAAAACCGCTGTCAGTATCACGCATTGAGTAAATCATCTTGCAAGAAGAAGTGGATCTTTTCAGCAACTGGCTATGGTAAAGGACCCTGTGATGGCGTTGGCGGCTTGGTAAAACACGTTAAAACGAATCATAACTTAAAGAAGTCACATCTGGAATCCATAGATGATGCCGATTCCTTTGTTCAAGATGTGAAGAAGTATACTAGCGCCATTTCTCTAATACTGCTTTCACCAGAGGAAGTTGCCACTTTTCGAAAAGCAAAGGAAAAGGAGTGGAAAAAGGTTATAGGAATTACTGGCATTCAGAAAGCCCATGCGTGGAAAGTAGAAGTTGGACAAAACAACGACAGAAAAGTATACATCGCAAATACCTTCAGATATCCATGGCATGAAATAACAGTGTACTCGAAGGAGATGAAGCAAAAAAAATCTGAACCAATAGAACACGCGAAACTAATAAAGTAAGGAGTAAAATAAATCAAAACAGAATAGCAAAAATCATAATTTTATCAATTTTCTAAATTTAAATTGTAAAGGATCTGATATTTATGAATTTTAAAACTGTACGTATTCTGTAAATATATTGACTTTTTATTTTTTTCGACAAATTTACGCCATTTTGGTAATTTTCAACTTTTAAAAATTTTCTTGGTAGATTTCAAAATATTTTAGTTGTCCCTACGAGCTTCTGCAAAGAAAATTAAATTACATTACCCTCCCACTTATCGTACTACCAGATATCGCGACTTCCCCTACTTGCTTTGCTCCCACTGCCGACACATGTAAGCGCACGCGTTAAACAAAATGCTCGCGCGTAAACATATTTTTTTCTCTAAATATTGTCATCATTGTCATTCAATGCAACCTACTTAAGAGGTTAATACTTGATTCTTTCTTTAATTTTAAGTACCTAATTCATAAATGGCTAGCAATTCTAGACCGAAAAAGAAAAAAAACTTAAATGCCTGCCTATCCAGAATTCTTAATAAACATTCAACTTTTTTTCAAAGAACACCTGTAAAACAACGTTAAGTTTTTTAGGATTCGTAGGTAAAATTAGTATAATAACCTCTGAATATTCTCTCCTACTAGTTTACTCAACTGTCAAATTTTGACATTAACTTTTTTGAATAGATTCCATTTTATCAACCAATCAGACATGAGGAAAAAGCACAAGGAAAAGCCGATTTTTGATATAGTGGGGGAACTTACTTAACGCGAACCCCAGTCCCAACCTGTCGCGATAAGTGAGAGGGTACTGTATGTCAATTGGTTCCCAAGATACAATATTTTTTTTTTAATTTCGTTAATCTGTCCATAATTCACCTGAATCTTCATGCAGCCCTAAGTTTGTAAATTTTTGTTTTGATCAAAAACAAAAAATAGGTGTTTCATTTTTTACCTTGGAAAACAATATATTTCAGCCCCAAACAATTCCGTGACATCACCAGGGCCAGACTGCCCGATTTCATATGAAATCGGTCATGTGGAGATTTTCAGTAGGGCTCTCAATTTCGTACAATTATCCCACCCATTTACCTATGATCACGGCCATTGGCCATGCCCATGCCCATTTCCCATGGCTTTACCCAGCCCTGGTCAAAAACAAAAACCCAAATTTTTTTGGCGTGCGCGAAGCCCACGCAGGGGACGCTGCCTTCTAGTAAATATAATCTTATAAATAACATCTAAGATCTGGCTATTGTATTAAGTTGTCTGCTCTTCGACGTTATGTACGTGTTAAGTAATTGATGATGATGATTAAAGTCCATTCTTTTGACGTATTGTGAAGTGATTCACTCACTGACAATTAGATAACAAATTTCTCGTGGAGTAGGTATAATAATAAACCATCTACAGTAAATGTGGTGAATCCTCAGCGTCAAGGTTTACATTTTGAAATGTTCTTCCTCAGTTCGTCGATTTTCCTGAATGTACTTGGTGTTCTCACATTCATTTTTATATCGGTATACTTTTATATCAAACACAAATTAAGTTATTGGAAAAGAAGAGGAATCCCTTCGCCTCCTACTCACTGGTTCTTTGGAAACTTCAAAGATGCAATTCTTGGTCGAATTTCTGCTGGTCATCTCCTCGGTAAACTCCATAAAGAAGCAGGAGATGAGCCATTCATTGGAATTTACATAATGCATAAACCATTTCTCCTGATGAGAGATCCAGAGCTGATCAAACAAGTTCTCGTGAAGGATTTCCAACACTTTCAGAATCGCTATTTTGACAATGAAAAAACCAAAGATCTTATTGGTAGCACTGGTCTCTTCTCGATCAACAATCCTGAGTGGAAATATTTGAGAATGAAGCTTTCGCCAGCTTTCTCCAGTGGAAAGCAAAAAAAACTTTTCTCGTTAATGATAGAATCTTCGGAAAATATGATAAACTTTCTTGGTGGTCAGTTTACCGATACTGAAAAAGTAAAAAAAGTCGACTCTCAGAATGTGGCTATTAGATACGTTACGGATGTTATATCTTCCCTTGCTTATGGAGTGAGAATCAATTCTTTTGGAAATGATCAAGAATTTTTCAAACGCAGTAAGTTGTACATAATACATAATCATTGAAATAAAAGTTCACTTTTTAAATTTATTTATTATAATTTATTTATATTCGACTATTTGGATGAAGATTTAACTTTGTTTATCAAAATTCTTTTTTTTTTATTAAAAATGTATGTTCTTAACTGAAAATTTAACTAATTTAGTTTTGATTAAAAATTGATCTTCTTTTTTTAATATTCCATTATTTAATTTTTCATGGAAAATGCATATTTTTTTCGTTGAAAATTCAACTTGATTAAAAGTTGAACTCCTTTAGTAAAAATACATTCAACTGGTTTAAGATTGAACTTATTAGTTATTCAATAATATTTTATTACTCTTTGTTGGTTGAAAAGTAATCTTTTCAACTAAAAACTTAACTACTTCATTTTTGGTTGAAATTAATCGTTTTTAATTGAAAATTAATGTTATGAAACTGAAAATTGAACTCTTCCATTTTTGGTTGAAAATTGATCGTTTTTAGTTGAAAATTGAAACTATTTCATTTTTTTATTAAGAATTCATCTTTCTTGGTTGAAAATTCAACTGCTTGTTTAAAAGTTGAACTATTTTGTTAAACATTCACTTTTTTGGCTGAAGATATAACTATTTTGTTGAAAATTAGTTTAGTTTTTAAATTAATTTCTTCAACTGAAAATTTAACTATTTCATTTTTGGTTGAAAATTGATCGCTTTTCAGTTGCAAATTGAACTATTTGGTTAAATATTTATACATTTTGATAAAAAATTAATATTATTTGTTGAAGATCCATCTCCTTGGTAGAAAATTTAACTGTTTTCTTGAATTTTTTTATTGCAAATTTCTATTGGTCTCTATTGGTAGAATCTAAATTCAAATCTATTCAAATCCAAATCTCTATTGGTAGAAATTTTATTCCTTTTGGTTAAATCTGCGATTGTTTTAGTTAAAATTGTTCTGTTTTGATTGAATTCAACCATTTTTAATTCAAAATTAAAATATTTTTTGGGTTGTAATATCAAATATTACATTTTTGGTTGAGAAATAATCTTTTTTGGTTGAAAATTCAACTATGTACTTGGTTGAACATTTGTTTTTGCATAGAACATTTTTTTCTTTTGGTTTGAAAATTCGACTGGAAAATGCAACTGTTTTTGGATGAAGTTTGATATTTTTTATTTAAGAATAATTTGACCAATTGGTTAAACATTCATCTTCGTAGGTGAAAAATTTAACTACTTGGTTAAAAATTCAATTTATTGTTGAACATTCGTCCCTTTTGCTTGAAAGTTCCACTATTTGGTTGCAAATTCATCTTTGTAGGTTCAAAACACTACGATTTTCTTAAAAAGTCATGTTTTTTTTCGAAAAATCAACTTTTTTGTTGAAAATTTATCTTATTGGATAGTGAATTCGTCCCTCTGGATTGAAAATTCATCTTTTTTGGTGGAAAAGTGATTGTTTAAAAATTAATCTTCTTTGTTGAAAAATTGAACTGTCTTCTAAAAAAATCGTCTTTTTGGCTTAAAGATTCAACTATTTAATGAAGAATGCAACTTTTTAAAATTAAAGTTTAACCTTTTAGTTTAGAAATTCGACCCTTTGGTTGAAAATTCATCTTTGTATGTTAAAAAATAAACTATGTATATTATAAATAATCGTAAAATAATATTATTTCCCCTGTTTCGAGAGCATTTTGGGCTCTGAAGTTGGTTAAATTACCATGTTTGTTTGTTTTGTGTTTTATTGTAGGCGTTTAGCAAATGAAATAGAAGAAAAAAATTGGTAATCCATCTGTAATCCCATGTTAGTAAGTTTTAATCTCAGGCTAGCGATTTGAATTCCCAGATAATGTACTCATAATCTACTTTTAATCCACATATAATCTCAGATAATCCACTTGTTATTCCAGGTCATCTATTTGTAAACCCAGGCAATCCATTTGTAAGATAGAGACATACACTTGTTATCACAGGTAATCCATTTGTAAGATGGTGTAATCCGCATGTTATTCCTGGTAATCCATTTGTAATTCGAGGTATTTCATTTTTAATCCCAGGCAATCTATTTGTAAGATGGAGTAATTCACTTGCCATCCCCAGTAATCCACTTGTAATCCACATGTAACTTTAGATATTCTACTTGTAATTCCAGGCAGTCTATTCCTAAGATGGAGTAATCCACTCGTTATTCCAAGTAATCCATTTGTCATTCGAGGTATTACATTTTTAATCTCAGGCAATCTCTCTGTAAGATGAAGAAATTCGCTTGTCATCCCCATTAATCCACTTGTAATCCACGTATGTGTAACCTCAGATATTCTACTTGTAATTCCAGTCAGTCCATTCCTAAGATGGAGTAATCCACTTGTTATTCCAGGTGATCCATTTGTAATCCCAGGAAATGAAATTTTAATCACAGGCAATCCATTTGTAATATGGTGTAATCCACTTGTTATTCCAAGTAATCCATTTGTAATTCGAGGTATTTCATTTTTAATCCCATGCAATCTAGTTTTAAGATGGAGTAATTCACTTGTCATGCCCAGTAATCCATTTGTAATCCACATGTAACCTCAGATATTCTACTTGTGATTCCAGGCAGTCCATTCCTAAGATGGAGTAATCCACTTGTTATTCCAGGTTATCTATTTGTAATCCTTGATAAACCATATGTAATATCAAGAAATCCACTTGTAACCTATTTGTAATCCCCCCCCCCCCCCCACGCTGGACCGCATTATCAAGAGTTGTTTCTCCCTCGGGCTGTTATGAAAGTCCACATTTTTTACATTACGAACTTTCGGTGCTAATTTAAACATCTTTTCGCCACAAATGGAGTGGATTTTCAAAGATTTTTTTGAGTTAGTAAAACGTTTTGTCAAAAAATCACTTTTATTTCGTAAAAAAATACTTTAATTTTTTGTTTGCAGGTCGTGAAACTGTGAAGAAATCTCTCATAGGATCAATTTTGCTATTTGCAAAATTTTTTTTCCCAGCTCTCTCGAATTTTACAAGTATTTTCAATAAAGGTATATTGAGAAGTTCAACAAACTATTTTCGTACTTTGTTTTGGGATGTGATGGACCAACGTGAAAAAGCAGGAATCAAGCGAGGAGATTCTATTGATCTTTTATTGGAAATAAAACACGAGAGGGATAAGTTAGATTTCGGTGAGGATATACGATTCAATCTTCGATTTAATAAAAAAATTATTTATACTGAAAAAATTGTATGTGTTTTATTAAAAATTATTTCTATAGAAATTCCCGATGACACACTTTTGGCGCAGCCTGTTGTTTTCTCTATAGCTGGGATAGAAACCAGTTCTTTAACAATTGCACTAACACTTATGGAGTTGGCAAAAAATCCTATTCTGCAGGAGCAAGTAAGAAAAAATATTCAACAAGAGTTGGAAAAAAACGGATTTACTTATGAAGGCATTCAAGGAATGAAACTTTTATATCAGGCCATTTCTGAAACTATGAGGCTTTATCCTTCCACACCAATTATTGACAGAGTTGCATCACAAGATTATAAAGTGAGACATTGGAATTCCTTATTTTTATTATCATTGAATTATTAGTTGAGTACTTTTAGCATAAATAGGTATATGATGTTTTTTTTTTAAATTTGTTGTGTAAACTAATTATCTACTGTAATAAATGTTATCACTTTTTGCCTTTAGAATCTCGCTTTATTATACATATACAAGTAAGAACATTTATTTTATTAGATAAATAATTTTGTAATTCCAAAATCTTTAATTTTAGTTTTTTGAACAAGCTTTTTTTATGTCAGTTTTCATTAAAATTAAGCTTAAGAAATTATTTTATAATCAGATCGTAGATTTTTAATTAAACATTTTCTATTAGGTTCCTGGAACAGACATTGTATTTGAAAAAGGTACAGTGGTTTATGTAGCACTCAATGGCCTTCATGAAGATCCCAGATTTCATGAAGATCCATTAAAATACGACCCATACAGATTCAGTGAGGAAAGAAAGGGTGATATTGTCCCATGTACTTATTTGCCTTTTGGAGTCGGCCCCAGAGCTTGCATAGGTTTGTATTTCAAAATTTCAATTCTATTTTAAATTTTATTGAAATATTTATATAATTTATTGACTAGCAATTAATAATTAATCATTTTCAGGGGAGCGCGTTGGAATGCTGCTCGTCGCAGTTGGATTGGCGACATTGCTACGCGACTACGAAGTTGCTCTAAACCCTATGCATAAATTTGGATTAGATCCACAAGAAATTTTTGTTAAAACATTTGATGGAGTGAAGTTAGATTTAAAAAAAGTTTTCAATTAGGATCAACACATTCTTCTAGTATTTTTAAAATGCAATCTCTAAGTTTAATGACGAAATCCAATTTTTGGAATGACTGTTTTAATTCCAATCAGTAATTATTTTCATTAATTTAGATTTAACTAACTTTAGAATGTTTATGTGTACATTTAGCTAAGTGAAATAAACTATATATGTTTATATTTAGATATTTCATTTCTTGTTTTATACACAACTTCACATAGATTTTAGAAAATTTATATCTTTTGTGCAATGAAGATATTTTATACACATGATTTTAGTGCAAAACCATCCCAAATTCAAATGATTATTATAATAAGTATACTCATTCCCTCTTTCTCCTTTGGGATTGATATTGCAAAATGAAAAATTTCCAATTTTAAAAGTAATGAAGATTATGAGTTGTGAAATTTTCAGATTTTTTAATTTTAAACTAATTGTTTCAATTTGTAAATTGTTTATATGTGTATTGTGTACTTTTGAAGTTGGAACTTCGAAAAAATACTGTTTGAGAAAAACGCATTTAAAATTGATGGGTTCCATAAATCCATTAGCGTGCGTATTAATGTTTGGCTTGAAACGAAAAATACATCCATGCCTTACAAAAATGCTGCTAAAATAAAATCGACAAACAGGGTCCTTATCATCAGTGAATCAAATTCTCTACAATCAGCCGCAGGGAATGCGAGCGGGATAGCATTACGGAATATACTCAATTCTGTGAAAAACATTAATTTTTACTGCTGAAAGAAATTTCCAAAATGTATATTTTCTAAGTGTCACCCTCTCTTCTTTGGATACACACGAACCACTTAAAAAAATTACTGATTCCATAATTCGAGATATTTACTAATTTGTTTGTGGAAAACAACTAATGTCTTAGTGAAAATATATAAATAGTTTTAGGGCTCTATTCATTAAAAGAAGGTTATATAAATGGAATGCGTTACAAGTATAAGTTTTTTATTTCTTCAAAGTATAGATTCGCAGTAGATAATGGCTACCAAGTACAAAAAAAGTTATAAACGACAATCCTTATCTCATAAAATTATGCCTTGGAGCTTTTCCGGATTTTTGGTGCGATTCTTAATCGACTCCATCTGAGCTTGACCTGTTCAAACTTTTTTTTCGAATATAGGGCATGCCCCCCCATCTTATGAGGTGCCGCAAAGGCTCGGAAAATCCCATAAGATTAACATAAATAGGTTTTTGTTTTCGGAAAAATGAGATACACGTTTCTAGGTTTAAAATTAGCTTGCGAGACATCATTACAATTTGTTGGGAGGTCTCCAACGAATAATTTCCGCTAATTTACATTAAATTTCAAAGCCTCTCACTCCCCTTATCGAGTCCTAGAAAAGCCCCACAAAAATCTAATGAAAAAAACTCAGATTTTCTGTTTATCGCCACAAATTATTTTTATTCTGCAGTTAAATTTATTTGTTAACATTAAATATTTTTCAAATATTTAAACAATTTCCATTTGTTTAAATGATTTAGTTTTCCTACTAACTTATTTACAGGTACTTATTTTACGTTCAATCGGACAATTTATTACTCATGGATAGGAAGACTCATATTTGTTTCAAGCATTTACCAATTATTTAAAAAATGAATTATTATTTACTAGGAACTTTTACTTAAAGAGAGGCAGGATACTATATTTTTTTCAAATTTGGTTAACTTTGTCACTTATTAATAAATATTTATGTCACTCAGATATTACTAATCCATTACGTAACAAATGCGTATTATATTATATAATTATATAACAAAATTGCCAATATTAATTGTTTTTTGTATACTATATATACAAAATGCCAGAGTTTTAAAAACATTTTAGGATATCAATATTTAAAGTTTTTCTAGGACGAAATCTAATTTTTATAAAGCTAAAAAACTAATATAATTTTTAAAAGCTTTGAAAATCAATCTAAAAATTATTTGAGTATAGAAACCTTTTTCAATACAAATTTCCTAAACAAAGGATAATAAGATGATTTTAGCTACTAAAGTGGCAAGACACTGCATTAATTACTGAAATTTAGAATAATGGCCTTAAGATGTTTTTCTGATGAGAGATGCAGGGATGTGAGTTGCGGAAATGTGAGATTTGTGAAACATGACTCCACAATGTGACTTTCCGATTTTGTTACATTTGAAATGCGGAAGTGAAAAATTGTATTTCCAATGTCGCTCGTTTCAAAACAGTGACTTATTGATTCCATACTCGAAAATTTTCAAGGAAAGTAAATAAAGTGGGTTTATTTTATAAGAATAACACTTCCCTTTTACACAAAACTTTATTGTATCAACTGATCCAATATCTGATTAGTTCTAGCTGAAGAAGCATTTTAAATGTCATTTCTCTGTCTGCAGTCAAATGAAGAATTTCATCTCTACCCTGCTCTTTACTTCCATGATATTTCTTAATTATGTTGGTAAGTAGAAAATAATAAAGTACCACATCCATCATGTATGAAAATATCTGATATGCAGATATACCCGATATATTGAAAAATTGGTTTTTCGTGAAGCATTCACGGGGAAAAACTATAAGCTGTCTATTGATATCAGAAGATTACTTCCCTCATTGATAAAACATAAAGAAAATGAAGAATTGTGTTTTTATATGAGAAAAAATCGTTACATCTTATGACATGGTTATTTCGTTTTCTTAAATTTATGAAAATTTTGTTTCTATAAATTGAGAGACCATTGGTTTCAAAATTCAGGTAATTGCGATAAATATATTTTCAAAGCTATTTTTAGTATTCAGACTGCTCACGCAAAGAAACAGTTTTTATGAAATATCAGTATTGCACAACTTCAGAATCTAAATTTTCTAAATTCGTTGTCAAGGAGATATTTTTAGTTCCATGATTCCTTCACATCAAATCGGCTCTCGTAATTTAAACAACAAATTCTGTAAGACAGTCAATATAGTAGACAGTTGTAAGAAAGTTTACATCTTTTTATTTTTTTACATTTTCTTTTTCTTTCTTCTGCTTTTTCTTTTTTTCTTACATTTAATACAGTACATTTTTTTATAAATCTTTATCGCCGCATGGAAATTTAAATTATTGCCAATATATGTTCCAAAAAAATCATATGGTAATACAGATTTATTTATAAATTTATTTATTTATTTATAATTTACTGTATTAAAAGTAAGAAAAAAAAGAAAGTGTGAAGAAATAAGAAGATATACATTTGTTACAACGCTGTTTCTAAATAAATAAATAATTCATATAAATAAAAAAAGAGTATTTATATAATCATTTGTGCGCTTTTTTCACAATTAGAAATTTTGAATAAAAATAAATTTTTTTGATAAAAAAATGTTAATTACTCACAGGTTGTTAGGCGTGAATAATAAAGTAAAAAAGATACCATAAAAATGTTCTAAAATTATAAAGGAAGCGTCAGCAGAGATAACGGTGGATCAACAAAATTTTTTTTCATAATACATGCATGATTTGACAGATTGAACCAATTAGAAGTGATAAGATAACATATATTATGAATAAATTACTATAAATTACTATAAACTACCATAAATTTCCCTGAATTACCGTAAGTTTCCTCAAATTTTCGGATACTCTGAATTTCCGTAAATTTTCGTATATTTCAATAATGTGGAAAATTTTTCGAAATTTACTGTATATTTAATTCTGAAATTTTCAAAATTTTTCGTAGTTTACAAATTTACTATAAATTTCCTAAATTTCTGTAATTTTCCAAAATTTGTTTAATTCATATTAAAATAATAATAAAATTTCTAAAATTCCTCCATACGAGCAAAATTTCCACAACTATCATGAATTTCTACAAATTTCCATAATTTATTTAATTTTTAGATTTTAAATATCATAGGCTTCTTTTCGTTTAAAAACTGAATAAAAAGTTACTATCAAATTACGTTCCAACACAAGAACTATAGAAATTACAGAGGTATTTGTATATATGAAAAAGCCCTTTTCTCAAAAAAAGTTGTTAAAATATTGTTTTACTCACCGGCACATCATAGGTTGTAAGAAAAATATGATCGCATAATTAAAAAATACAATTTGTTTATTTGAAAGTTAGACATTTTGAATAAAGTTTGTGTAGGTACTGGGATTATTTGTTGTTGTGAAAAATACTTGTATGACATCATAAAGCGATATGAAATAAATATCACCTGTAACCTCTAGGACATTTTTTACGAATATTTAAAAATTTTATGTGTAAAATTAGTCTTTTGCAAATTTTACTTTGAAAACTGTGCCATTTTTGTAATTTTTAGGATATTAGGGTTTTACATTATTTCAGTTTATCCAGTTTTCCACACTCTTTCCAAATAAAAAAAAGTGAATAAAAATAATAAAAATGGAACAATTATTGCAATGTCTTGAAAAGAAATTTTTAAAAACCGCACCCATTTTGTTGGAAATTTTAGGAATAATAGGTACTAATATAGTCGACTTGCCATAAATATCCCGTTTGCGAGGTATTTTTTTGTTTTTCGGGAGAAAATTTTTTAAAATTCTTTTTTCAAACCGTCAAGGAGTATCCATATAATACATGACGCTATTTTTAATAACTTTTGACTCATCAGTTAAAAATATTTGATACTATCGTATGAAAAGACATACTTTTAATTGAAATCAGATTAGGGGCCGTCCATAAACGCATTTCTCCTTTTTTAAAGTATTGTTATTTTCCCCTTGTTTCCAATAAACTTTCACTTTTTCTCGTTTTTTCGCTTAAATTTGAACTGAATCAATAGAACACAATAAAAAAATCCAATTATTCTTGTTTCGAAGTTAATTTTTTGTTGTTTGGAAAGACTAAAATTGTATTTTTGGTTCTTTTTGGTTGAACTTTTATGTTAACATTTTTTTTCGGGTGGTGGTCAGAATCATGGCCATTCCAAGGTCAAATTAGGCAAAAAACATTTCAGCGGAGAAACTTACGATTCTTATACCTTCAAAATATGTAGAGAAAACAAAGTTTTCATATTTTATTTCGGT
>CAKNWT010302822.1:0-15954 GCA_932066315.1 Andricus coriarius | reverse complement strand
ATACAGCTATATAAGTCCGGACACTTGAGTCTGGGACATCCTGTATAAGAACTAGAAAAGGACATTACAAAAAGTCCAGATATACACCCGAACCCCCGCAGGGGAGGGGGGGCGTAACAGGATTGTTACCATTAAAAGGAACTCGGCACGGCCCTGCATGAAAGGGTTGCCGGGCCGCACCCGAGATAAGGCGGAACCCCCCGAGGGATCCCAAAGTCCGCGACGATAACGAGTCCCGTCGCGTCGTCGTCAGTCTTGCTCTATCGCTAAGTGGAGATAATCCAGTGCCTAGGACTCATCAGTGCAAACCCGTGTCGCCATCCCACCCTACGTTCTGCTCCAGGGGAAGACCTCCAACCGACTCCACCTCGGTCTCATTCAGGACCACCATCGCTCGCCGGGCCTTCCACCCTCTACGACAATCTGTCGGCCCTTGGTCACGAGCCGCCAGATTCTGAAGATCTTGTAAGTGACAATAAATGCTACTTTACCTTTTAACTCGATCTCTTCACTTGTGTTTTACCCTTTTATCGGCTTTCCACTTTCCATTTTCCCTCCTTGGTATTACCCCCGTAATATCATATGTTTAAGTTCCTGTTTTCATAAATCTTTTTTAAATATTCCGCGCGCATGGAAAACGAATTTCCTACTCTCTAAATCCGATTTAGTAGAAATTTTACTAATGCAATTAGTAGCATTGTATCTGACTGTTAAATTATTAATTTTATCAGTTTCTACTAAATGAAATGGTAAGATTTTTGTTACTAAATGAATTAGTGAGGGTATACTACTAATCTGTTTAGTAGTGCCCACTTACTTATTCAATGAGTATCAATGAATTGCTATGGAAACATAATTTAATAATTTTTTAAATACTTTCCGCTGGTTTTTTAGTTTTAATTGAGAAACGATAATCTTTTCATAATTTATATTTTAAGTTTACATGGTTATATTAATAATAATTGTGTATGAACGATGCAATATTTAAAACTGAAACGGTATTGGGATCTGCTGCGCTGCAATACACCATCTATTTTTTCAGTGCGGCCAAAATGTGAACTCGTGAAATCAGGTAGAATAACAGCGTCCTCAGAAATTAAAATATTAGCATTATTATCACCGTATTGGTAAACTTCGGATAAGTTAAAATAAAAGTATCTACATAATTTAAAGCGCGAGAATTTTAATTTAGTTTATTTAATTTTTTAAAGTGAAAATTCAACTATGATGTTTGATAATTGCTCGTTTTAGTTGAAAATTCAATTATTCATCTCTTTGTTTGAAAATTCAACAACTTGTTTGCAATTGTTTCTCTCCCTTGACGGCTGAAAAATCTTTTTAAGTTGAAAATTAAACTCATGTCGAAAAGTATTTTCTTTTTTGGTTAAATTCAACTGTCTCTGATTAAAAAGTAATTTTTTTGGTTGGGATAAAAACTACTTGATTTTTCGTCTAGAATTCATCTTTTTTCGAATACAAATTTAATTTTGTGAGTTGAAAGTTAAACTCTTTTATTAAACATTAATTTTTGTTGGTTCAAGATTCATCATTTCAATTGAAAATGTATCTCTTTGGTTGAACAGGGAGCTATTTTGTTCAAAATTCGTTTTTTCTCTAACAGAAAATTAATTTTTTTCAAACTGAAAATGTAATTATTCAAATTAAACAATTTCAGGTTGAAAAATTACCATTTTTAGTTGAAAATTAAACTATTCCAGTCAATGATTCATCATTTTAGTTGAAAATTTATAAGCTTGGTTGAAAATTAATTTCTTTAACCGCAGATTTAACTGAAAAATTGAATTTTTATGTTGAAAATTGATATTTTTGTTAAAAAATCAAATATTTCGTTAAAGATTCATGTATTTTGTTGAAAAATCGTCACTTTTGGTAGAAAATTAATCTTTTTGTATAAAAAATAATTTTCTTGTTTGGAAATTCATAATTTTAGTTGAAATTTCATAATTTAGATTGAAGATAAAAACTACTTGGTTGAAAGTCATTATTTTGTTAAAAATGCGTCCTTTTGGATCAGAATTAATCTATTTCAGTTAAAGATTCATCATTTAAATTAAAAAAAAAAATTGTTCTTCAAATTAGTTTATTAATTTAAAATTTAACTATTCGATTTTTGGTTGAAAACTGATATTTTTTAGTTCGAAATTCAACTATTTGGTTGAGAATTCATGTATTTTGTTTAAAATGGAATATTTTTACTATGAACTTTAGGAATTTGAAACGGTTCAAATTGAATTTGATACAGGACCCGCATTAATTTGACCTAAATATGCATTGAGTTTTAAGTCGTTTTCAGTATAAGAAGATAAAATGAAAATTTCTTTGAATTATTATTTAAATTCATAGATTAATGTATTTTAATGAAATGTAGATTTTTAATAATTACTAGTAAACGAATCGGCATTATTTGAATTAGAGAGTAAAGTGCCGACAGTGTGCGGAAAAGTATGAGCATTCAAAAATGCCGCTAGAGGTGCTTTTCTTGTGAATACATTGTTTTTTGCGTTTTCAAAATCTGTTCCACACTGACATTACGAAAAAATGTCTTCAAGGAACGATTTGTTTCAAGAGCTGTGTAATGTTTACAAAATCAGGTATCCTAATAAGTTTTAAAGATGATTACGTATTTAATGGGGGGGGGGGTCAAATGATTATGGTTGATTACACCGGCAGGGTGGGGGTAAAAAATAGGTGAAAAATTGATTACGTAATATATGGATGGCCCTTATGGGGAATAGGAAAAAGAATGCTCAAAGAAATTGGAGAAGGAGAATATGGTCATTTGATACTCTGGTATGGCCGGTATTAGGTTAGGGAGCTGAGGTATGGGGATGGAATTAATGGAAAGAGATTGAGAGTTTAAAAGAAAGGTACATAAGGTGGACTCTGGGGGTAGACTAGAGGACGCCGGGATATATGGTGATAGAAGTACCGCAAAGGGATAAATTAAGTACTAGACTGGAAAGCGGGCATGGAGATTTAAGTCGAATCTGTAGGAGGTAAAGGGTGGGGATTTGGTGAGAAAGTGTTTGATGGCGGTAGAAGAAAGGAGAGGGAGGGCGATGGAATTAACGAGATGGAATGAAGAAAGGAGGGAGTTCTGTAAGGCTAGATACATAGAAGATGGGACTAGAGTAAACTATGAAGAAGTTCGAAAAAAAGAGAGGGAAAGACAATTAATAGAAAGATGGGGGATAATTGAGGAATCAAAATACAGTAAATGGTATAAGATGATAGGAATAGTAAGGATATGATTTTATAAAATATTTAGACGGAAATATTGTAAGAACAGGAAGTCATGGATACCCTTATGAATAAAGAAGAAGTTATCAGTCAAAAACTAAACGCGCGAGTACATTTCACGGAATACACGGAAACATCCCTTCCCGCCACTCCTGGAGCTGATTACGCATGAACTATGATCTGTACAGCAAAAGGGTGTAGAATCTTTTTTGTTGAAAATTTTAATTCAAACATTTTCATTCTCATTCATTTTTGTTCTCCGATGCACACTTTCGTAAATAATAGCCAAAAATCAGCGCTAATACCCATTTAGGGGATGGCTTTGCGAGGCTGGGGATGTATGCGTCAGCGAGACGATGTAGAACTTTTTAGGTATTGATTTCTATTGCCCTTACGGACATGATGGTGTAGAAAAAAATACTTTCCGAATTTTTTCCGGAAATCGACCTTTTGTCAGCTAATTTTCAGGACTACACCGATGGATTGTCGATTTTCAGACGATATAAGTAGATATACAGGGAGGGTTCTTTACCAATTAGTATTAGTGCGTGTATGTGCCTGTGTGAGGTGAGTGTGTGTATGTGTCTGTGTGAGGTTGAGCGTATGAGGTGCGTATACATCTGTGTGTTCCAGTGTGAGACTAATAATGCCTTCCTACCATACTGACATTGGGAAAAATTCTATAGTGGTGCATATCCATAATAATAATATTAGATTTTCTAAGCCATATTTACCAGAAGGCTACTGAGCCGGGGACTGGGCTATTTTTTACAAGACGGGCTACTAAACTATTATATATTTTATAGTATACGTGTATGCTTACCTGATTCTCTCTGTGTGTGTGACTGTGTGAGGTGGAGAGTGTGAGGTGAACGGGCGCGTGTGCCGGTGTAAGCATTTGAGCATACCTGTGTGTGTGAGACAGTCTCCCTACCATATCACATATCTTGATATGATAAAATATTTTCACTGATCCTCTAAATCTTACTAAAATTGATATAAGAAGGGGTCACTCAGGGCTAATAAGTCATTTTGAAGGATGTGTGATTTTGGCCACCTGATTCTTCATGGCTATCAAGCAAGTGCGCATGCGCGATTTTGAACATGAATTTGATAAACCTTTCTAAATTTTTCTCTAAAATGTTTTCAGAGGAGATCTTGATGATATCATATTGCGCAATTGTGGGGCAAAACGAATTTCATATGAATAATTTTCAAAGTGTATAATATAAGAAGACAATCTCTCTGTAATAATTTGTTTCAAATCCTTCTAGAATCCTAATATGTTTGAATGCATTAGTATTTTGATTGAAAATCACTGGCTTGGAGGTTGGTCAGGAATACGCTGTTCATATGCAATACAAACTCTCTCGCCGCGGCTCTAGAGATAAGAAGAAATACATTTTATTTGAGATTTCATGCTTGTTCTTTTCAGCATCGCACAAGAATTATTTTGCTGCGATTATCGTTTCCATAGGTATCTTAATTTGAAATTTAAAAATGGGCTGCGGATGTTATTAGAACAATGGAATGCTCATGTTTTAAGTGTGAGATATCATTTGCGATACTTTTTGTTTTTAGTTTTAATTTGATATGGGGTAAGTATGACATCCAGTTTTATCTATGAATTTGATTTATTGCTTCCTTCTGATGACAAATTTTAAGATAAAGTTAATTCAAAAATATTTTTCCTCTGAGTATGTAGCCAGGAAAAAACTTCTCAATGCAGATGTATACAATGTTATAGGCTCGAGAGATAAAATAAAATGTTTCTATATAAGGTTTCATGCTCGTTTCTTTTCGGCATCTTAATTAGTTTGCAACTTAAGAACAGGCTACGAATATTATTAAGAAGAGTTTTTTTTAAGATTCTTCTAGATCATGAGTAAGTGAGATAGTACGCTATATTTTTCTTCCAAGCTTGAGAAGATATGACCTATGTATTTTTTCAACTGTAAGATATCATATGTGAAACTTTTGTTTTTAGGTTTTGCGGATGTTTTCAATTTGCAAGAAATGTCATGATGATTCTTTCAGTTTGGTGGTACATTTTTTAATCATTTCAGGATGATATATTGCTTCCTCTATAAAAGATAGAGTTAATTAGAAAAAATATTCCAGAGTTGCAAATAATCGATTAGATTTTTATTTCAATTAGGCCTTATGTAGGAACAATAAATATTCCGGATTTTAGTTAAAAGTATCTATATATATATTACAAAAGTCTCAAATACAAAACGCACGTAGCAAACAATTTTAAATGAAATATGAACTTTAAGTTATAACTATTTTGTTGGAAAATTGAAATAAAATGTCAAGGCAACCGCTCAGGACGAAGGACCTCAAACAAGTGCTGTCGAGTTACGGCCTCTCCACCCCTCAAGGAGAAATTGGGTCTTAACTAGCCATGTGTTTTCTATGAACCCGTGCAACGCATTTCTTCTATGTTCGGCGCCAGCTAGCCCTTTGCGTTTACGACTTTTCCAGCAAGTCAAATATTTAGGTCTTCACATTCGGCCGTTCCTGAAATCTACGTCGTCCTCGGCGTATACAATATGATGTCTGCTTTCTTCTGAAAGAATCAACAAATTTAGTGTTACTAGAATTTTTATTTACTAAATTGACAATGATTGTGTTCCAATCGTTGCCCTATAATCAGAGTGATCAATTCTGATGCAGGAGCCCATTGTCTCAACTCTCATTATCATTGAGGGAAAAATAGGAAGGATAATATTTGGATTTCCGGTCTGTCAGTAGTACTACTTGTACAATCCGAGTACTATCTTTCGTCGGATATACCCAGTACAGTTCGACTACTATCGTTCGTCATATTTTACCTCGTACTACTGAACCTGACCGTTGGTCTGGATCTCCGCCGAGAAACAAAGCCCACGTGAACCCTGACCAGGGGAAACACGTCAGAGTTTCCGACTCGCGATCCTATCAAATGGCCCAGCCTACGCCACAAGTAAAGCCCACGTTTTCCTTGACCAGCAGAAAACGCCAGAACTTGTGACTTGACCCAGGCTTTACAAGCCTTGCAATTACCAGATAACATTTTACAGCCTTACCAGTTTTACGCCGTAGCATCAAAAATGACCCACGGAGTTAGCTGGTCCACTGCCACCACCGTTCTCTGGCCCGGAGTCTTTTTCATATCGCGAAGATCCTCGACCTCGTAGCGATCATTCGGCAATACTACCCTGACCTTGAACGGACCCTTGGCCTTGGCATTCAATTTCCGGCTGTCTCCCGTCGCTGGTGCTGATTTGGACTGCAACATGACTACATCACCTACTTGGTACTTGGGAGGCTCGAACCTCTTTGCATCAAAAGATTTCTTCTGCCTATTTTGTTCTTCGTCAGTATTGCTTTTGGCCTTATCACGAATTTCCTGTAGATCAACCTGATCCAAAGTTTCCTGAATCGCAGATAATAATGCCGCATCGGCCATACTGCGTGGTTGAAATCCATATAAAATCTTTGCTGGGGTTCTTCGTGTGGTCCGGTTCGTGGTATTGTTTAGAGCACTCTGAACCTTCTTCACATTCTGGTCTTAAGTGTCTTCCGCTTCTCCTGCACAGGTAGTTGCCAAAGAGTCAAGTACAGTTCGGTTAACCCTTTCACACTGGCCATTAGCTCTTGGGGTAGCTACTGCATTTAATACGTGTTTAATACCATATTCTTTGCAGAAGGTGTCGAAGGTGTGCGAGGTGAATGTAGTTCCACGATCTGAAATTATTCGTGTAGGTACTCCGAATAAAGCAAAGAGAGTTAGTAGAGCCTTGATGACATATTTAGTTTTTGTATTCCGTACTGGCTCAATAATACAAAATTTAGTGAATCCATCAACGATAGTTAAAATCTGAGTGTTTTTGTGAACACTGCGCTTGAAGGGTCCAATGTGGTCTAAATGTAACGTGTGGAATGGTATGGCTATCTTTTCTATGAGGTGCAAAAACCCAGGCTTTTCCCGGCCGTAGATTTGTAGTATAAAAAGTTTAAGCACGCATTTACATACTTGGCCACGAACTTCCGCATTCCCTTGAACCAATAATTTTCTTTAATTTTTTCAATAGTTTTTTCTAAAGCAAAGTGACCTTGATCATCATGGCAAATTTTAACGATATTCCATCGAGCTGCCCGCGGAGCAAGCCACTTATTTCCTGTTTCTGTTTTACGGAAAACTACTCCCCCTTTTAAATCATATTGATCAAAGTATTGTTTTACATTAGGCTGAATGTCGCCTGATGCGAGTATATCCCTAATTATTCTAATGTCATCATCCTGCAACTGAGCGACTTTTATCCATTCGCATGAAGTGATATCAACAGCCAAACATTCGATAGGATTTCGACTAAAGTAGTCTACATGTGAGACTTGAGTACCTGGTCGATAATTTACACGAAACTTAAAATCCTGTAAATAAACCCACCAACGAGCGGCTCTCGCAAGCAAATCTTTCTGTAGGGCCGTCGCTCGGATAGCGTTACAATCAGTCACCAGAGTGAACTCGATACCTAATACATACACTCGAAACTTTTTTTACGCCTCTACCACTGCGAGAGTTTCCAAGTCGTAAGAATGATATCTTTGTTCCGCCGGCGACGTTTTTCTGCTATAATAGGCCACTACGTGATTCATATTTTTAGATTTTTGAATCAACATAGCTCCTAACCCGATGGAGCTTGCATCAGTATGCACCTCGGTTTTAAGACATGGATCAAAAATGGATAAAACCGGTCGCGATGATAAGATTTCTTTAATTTCTTGTACTGAGTTTTCTTGCTCTTTACCCCATTTCCATGGTACATTTTTACGCAACAAATTAGTTAAAGGCGCTACCTTTTTTGCAAAGTCTTTTATAAACTTTCGCAAAAATCCGGCAAGACCAAGAAACTTCCGTACTTGCTTTACATTCTTTGGTGATTGAGTCTTCATTAGCGCGTCGACTTTACGTTGCCCAGGGCGTACCCCTTCTTTTGATATTTCCCGGCCTAAATAATCTATTTTCTCTATAAAGAACCTGCATTTTGAGATGTTTATTGAGAAATTTTTGCTTTTTAATATCTCTAGTACCTTTTCTAGTTGATAAAATCCATATTCAACCGTGTTAATCGCAAAAAGAATATCGTCAATGTAAATATTAACATCTGTTCCTCGAAAAGTTGAAATCATTATTTTCTGAAAATATTCCGGTGCATTTACTAAACCGAATGCAACGCGTAAATACTCATAATGACCGTCAGGAGTCACAAACGCAGTTTTCGCGATAGCATCGGGATGGAGAGGGATTTGATGGAATCCAGATTTTAAGTCAAGAGAAACGAAATATTTCTTCCCGCCTAAGCGATCAATTTCATCGTCAATTATTGGTAACGGATATCTCATACGTTTCGTTATTTTATTCAGTGCCCTATAATCCACACACATTCTGTAATCTCCCGTTTATTTCTTGACCAGTAATATGGGGCTTGCGTAAGGCGATGTGTTTTCCCGAATAATTCCGCTGGCTTCTAATTCTGAAATAATTTCGTTTGCTTTGTCTCGATCAAATCTACTCATTCGATACGGTGGATAAACAACTGGATTTTCACTGTCAAGTTCAATTTTCATTCCTGGTACATTAGCGCAACCTAATTCATTCATACTGACAGCTACATTTTGTCGATAACGATTTAATAAATTTAGCAAACGATTTTCTTCATCTTGTGAAAGTCTATCACATACTACGTCATCACTTTTAATAGGTTGAAATTTTCGCGTAATAAGATTCACTTCAAAATGATTCCCATGAACGTCAGATTTGCTTTCAAATTTAATACCCGACGCATCAGATATAGCTTTCACACCTGGTACCGCGAGAATTTCAGACCCTAGTAATATTTCTTTCGAAAGTTGTTTATTTGGCAAAATGTAGATCATCGTATCAAATTTAATTCCGTCTATTTCAACCCTTATTTTCGATCGAGCCATTGGCAAACCTACTGAATTATTAAACGCCACCATAGCGTTATCGGTCTTTTCAGGTTCAAGATGCATTTCACGAGCAATTTTCTCCTGAATTAACGAACATTCGCTTCCTAAATCGATCATACAATTCTTCTCTATACCATTTATTATACATACGCGATATGGTTTCTTAATTTTCGTAATTTTAACCTGATGTACCGCTAACGCCCGAGGTGCAAGCTCTAGTCAACTTTTTTTTGCTGTTGCTTGTTCATCGCGTTTCTTGTAACATTTTTCTTCTACATGACCGGTTCTTTTACAATAGGAACAGGTTACAGAAGATTTACCATGTTTATTAGCATCAGAAGTACAGGGCTTTTTATCTACTAACTCTGGACAATCGCGCTTGAAATGACCCGGCTTCTTGCACGAGTGGCAAACTAGCGTTTTTACATCGCGGTTTTCTCTACCGGTTGGTTTAAAATCTTTCGAACCATTTAGACTTTTTATTTCTTTGCTCTCTCTATTTCCTTTATTTTTACCGGGCGTTGGGAAAATACTGAGCATTTTATTAAGTTCCGCGACCGTGCTTATTTTGGCTGTTAATATCGCAGTTCGAATGGCCTCATCATGAATATGATGTGCAATAAGATCGACTACTTGATTTTCAGGAATATCTAATTTTAATTTGTTAATTCTACGCAATTTAGTAAAACAATACTCTTGAAGATCCTGTCCGGGCTTACTTTTGTAAGCGGCTGTATCATTAAGCAAGCGACCAAAACTCTCCTCTCCAGGAAATTGTTTTATTAATGCATGAGAAAATAATTCCCAGTTCAAAAAGGAATGCGTCAGTCCGTCATACCACAGTTTGGCGTTACCCCTTAATTTACACCCAGACAAATAAAGTTTTACCTTATCATCCCAATCGTACACCAGACCACAATCATTGATTTTCTCTATCCATTCAGATGCAGATAGATTTTTCGCCCCTGGATCGAACTCCGGTAAGAATTTTTCATTCAGAAAATGGTTGTTGTTTGGTCGTCTTGAACCCGAACTGACGATTCCGGACAAAACGTCCGCAAGTCTTGCGATATCTGTATCTCTGCTCCTCATACTATTTCGTCTCGAGCTGGAACTGTACGATGACCGACTCCGAGATCGTTCTCTGCTCCTGGATCGGTCTCTTTTTCGATTTCTTTGCCTGCGATCCTCACGCGAATCTCTTCGCGTACGCGATCGACTAGATCGTGATCGACGTCTAGATTGTTCACTTTTATCCATTGTCACAATTCACACACCTCACACCTCACAGAAAATAATTGTATATCACTCAAATTCTATTCTCACTGTGCACTGACCGTCGCGGTATAAAACGCGTGTGGGCAATCCCACTTCTGATCTGTAGGAACAATAAATATTCCGGATTTTAGTTAAAAGTATCTATATATATTTCAAAAGTCTCAAATACAAAACGCACGTAGCAAACAATTTTAAATGCAATATGAACTTTGAGTTATAAGTATTTTGTTGGAAAATTAAAATAAAATGTCAAGGTAACCGCTCAGGACGAAGGACCTCAAACAAGCGCTGTCGAGTTACGGCCTCTCCACCCCTCAAGGAGAAATTGGGTCTTAACTAGCCATGTGTTTTCTATGAACCCGTGCAACGCATTTCGTCTATGTTCGGCGCCAGCTAGCCCTTTGCGTTTACGACTTTTCCAGCAAGTCAAATATTTAGGTCTTCACACTTAATTATCAATTAGCTTATAATTTTTAATGATACAAATTTTCATTAAGAATTAAAATTTAGTTTTAATTTAATTTTATTTAATTGACAATTAAAATTTAATTTTTAATTACATTTTATTCAACTGACGATTAAAATTTAATTTTTAATTAAAGTATTTTCAATAGACAATTAAAATTTATTTTTTAATTGAAATTGGTTGAAATTAAAAATTGAACTTTAATTTATAATTAAATTTTGTTTAATTGACATTTAAAATTTAGTTATCAATTAAATTTTGTTCAATTAAATATTAAAATTTAGTTTTTAATTAAAACTATAATTTAATTAATAATTGAACAATTTAACTAAGACTTATGATATAGTTTTATCATTAACATATGTTCACATGTATTAGATGTATTTTATTTTAGAAAATGAAAAAATTGCGTATATACATAATTATGCATATTATTATATATGCATAATAAACATAATTCAGTCTTCCAAAACAAAGTATAAATTCTTTCATTCCACACGAATTAAAAAATTTTATTCATTCCCATACAACATTTTAGTTGATGACAATTAAATTAATAATTGACTTGTTTGACAACAGACGATTGAATTAAAATTTCAATTAAAAATAGTTAAGTTAAATTTTAATTATCAATTTGAACATTTTTAATTAAAAATTTAATTTAAATTGTCAATTAGAACAAATTCAATTAAAACGATTTCAATTAGAAATTAAATTTCAACTTTCAATTTAAAAAATTTTAAGTAGAAATTAAATTTTAATTCTCAATTAGAACAATTTTAATTAGAAATTAAATTTTAATTCATAATTTTAAAAAGTTGAATTGATTGTTGGACTTTAATTATGTAATTGTCAATGGACTAATTACTATTTCTGCAACCCTGAAATATTCATTGTCTATTGATGTATTAACAATTTTTGTAAACAAATAATTTTTGACAGATCACAATGATAAATTATTTCCAAAAATATTTCTTTGTTCACTTTCACTTCCTGAAGGGTTAAACTTTATTTTCAGTTACTTTTTAAAATTAACATCTATCTGAGTATGAGTTTTCAGTTTTCTGACTCCTTGTGATCATCTTTCCCTACTTAAGGGGTAACACCACAGTGGAAATTTCAAAAATTATTTTTTTTTAGTATCTTAAAAAATTCTTTGAACCTTGTAGAATAAAGGACAAAAGATTTTATACGTGTTCGAAATCGATTTCATTGCAATTTCAAGCCCTTTTAACGAGCGTGCCGGGCCGCTCCGCAACGACTACCTGCGTCTGTTACTACTATTATTACTACTATTACTACTGCCTATTTTCGTATCTATTAATTTTTTAAGAGTTTTATAGCAGTAACAGAGATATCGCCACGCTTCCCTTACAAGTAGTTTCAGTTAAAAATGCTGTAGTATACGTCAGAAGCTCACGTTAGTACAGCTTAGGTGCACGTGTAATACGGACTTTAAACATATTTATCTCAAAACACGTTCTTTGAAATCGGCACGCATCCTAACTCAAACAATTTCCAATATTTTTAATCGAGGTTTTTCCTACATCTTCATAAGAGCATTCCAAAGTGAAACACTTAGCCGATTTTCAATAATTTAATTTAAACAATTTTTATAAACAATTAAGTGCCGTTTTTATCGGGTCGAAAAAAGAGTCTTCGAAATGCTTGCCAATTAAACAAAAATCAATATTTTTCAAATCGGCCACATGTTTCATCAGCTATCCTTATGTAGATTAGGAAAAAAAATATTTTATTTTGCACCCTGCGTGCTGCGTGCCGCGGAGCTCCTTCAAAAACCAGTGCCGCCATTTTAAACCAATTTTCATTCAAAATTTGTAATTTTTTACTCCAATATATGAATAATAACTTCCCAAAACATTATAATTGAATTTCCTTTCCTTCCATCAAAAATTCTTTAAAAAACGTGTTTTTTGTTTCTGTTTACAGTGGTCTTACCCCTTAAATTTGAAAAAAGTGGATGAAGTTAGAAGTAAGAAAAAAGATCAGTTTTTTAAATCAAATATAGAGGCCAGAAAATAACTAGTAATAGAGTGACAACAGGTTCAATAATGAATTTTTATCTTAAGAAATATATCCTTAAGAACCTCAAAAATATCACATAAATGTGTGGAACATTATTATAGACCTTATAATTTAAATAAATAAAACCACACATAGATTTTTAAAACAACAATAGTTTTTTAGAAAACATTAGCAAAGATTGCTAAAAATGTTTTCTACAAATTAATGTAACATTCGATTTCAAGTAAAACCATCGATAAACCGGAGAAAGTAGAAATATGTTGGAAAAATCCAAATTCTAAGTTATCTTTTAAATTTTTTACAGTACGTGTTTTCGTTATGCCTTCTCCTGTCATCCTAATGGTGTTATATTACGCTACTCGTACGCACACGAAATGCGTTATCATAATCATTCGTTCTCTGTTGAACATGTGTCTTTCTTCTCTCTCTTCTAAAAAAGGCAAACAAAAGTGACCCTATATAAAAGTGTGCCATAATCATAGGAACTTCATTACGAATCGTGATTTCATACGAGATTGAAGAAGCCTACATCCGAGAGAGAAGAGTGAGTATGAAAATAAATTAATTTCATTTAAAACTTTTGAATTTAACTTCTTTAATTTAAATGAAATTTTTCAATTGTAGTCGAATTTAATATTTTTAAAATATTTAATATTTTAATGTTTTATTAAAGATTTTGAAATATTAGAAAAAATAAAATTATGGATTTTTTTAACTTCACCCCTAACAAATAATTTTTACTTTTTTAATTATTAACATTTATTTCTTTTTACAGCGATATGTCGGACTATATTTTAATTACCAATCGAGTGAAATTACCCGTGGAGTGGGTTCATGAACACCCAATGGACCGATTGAAAATTGCTTGTCTATTTGGAATGGCCGAATATGAGCAAAATGCACGGGACAATGGGAGTGTCGCTGGGATTACGTACGAGACATACGTGAAAATTGGAAATATAACAACCCAAATCATTAAGGAAGACAGCATCTACTGGTTCAAGAAACGTGAATTGTAAAAGAAGTGAAGTGTTAGTGCATTGAAGTTTTAGGGTATTGTACGCATATAGTACAACAGTATTTCTGCATCATTTTTTATGTATTTTTGTTTCAAATGATGAAATAAAATCAAAGAAACAAAATGTGAAAAAGTTTTGTCTAATTAAACAACAAGTGATTTTTTAAATATTTTTAATCTTTTATTCATAATCTTTATATCAAAATATATGTCATCATCAACTGAGGAGTGATCATGGTCCATTTGAAGGTAAAAAAACAACAGATTTTGAAATTGCTTCGTAATATTTTTCTAATATAGATTTTAATTTAATTATAATAATATATTAATATATCATTAAAATATGTTCACATCCTTTAAATCATATTAAACTGGATTAAACATTTTTTATGAAGAATTTTCAAGAATTTCAATTTTTTAAGGAAGAAAAGCTTAATTAGCTCAAAGGGTCAACAAAAAATTGTATCAAATTCAGAATTTTTTTACACGTAAGTGAAATATCAAACAATAAATTTTTAAATTCCAAATTATTACAAGTTTCTGGTTTAAAAGAATTGTAATTATCTACTTATCGCAAATTTGAAAAATACTTGAAAATCTACCAATATATGTTTGAAATCTTTAGTAAGAATTGTTACATATTCTTTAAAAGTCATTTAAAATCTCTTGAAATTTTGAAAATGACTTGAAATATTTTGACATCCTGTCACATTTCTAAAATCTTTTAAAATATATTAAAATCTTTTTACAATCTTTCAAGTCCCTTTAATTCCTTTAAAATTATTTAAAACCATTTGAACTCTTTTGAAACATTCTGTATACCTTAAATATTTGAAAATTTCTAAAATTCACTTAAATCTCTTAAAATTCTTTAATTCCTTGAAATACTTAGAATGTATTCAAAATAACCCGAAAAATTTCTTATATATCCTGAAACTCTTTTAACCCTTAAGTGACACACAAGTCAAAATACTTACATAAATTCCATATGGGGTACTTTGGACTATTGCGTATGAAAAGCGGTATTAACTGTTTATTTAATAATATTTTCAGTATATAATATTTCGCATATACCTCAAAGCTATATAATTTAAAGTGCATAATAGAGAATTTTCCTTTTAAAAACACCCTGGGCTCTTTTGAACCCCGTGTGTCACTTAAGGGTTACGGTCTTTTAAAGTCGCTTAAAATTACTTAGTCATTTTTGAATCTCTTCAGAATTTTAAAAAAATATCTTCGAAAATTCTTCTTTAACTCTCTTAAGATATCTTAAGTTCACTTTAAATCTCTTGAAATATTTTGAAATTTGTTTGTAAATTGCTCCAAAATCTTTAAATTCATTTTAAGTCATTTGAAATTCTTCACAATTGTTTGGAATATCTTGAAATCCTTTGAAATTTATAACAATCTAATAAAATACTTTGAAATCTTTTTAAAGTCCCTATAAATTATTCAAAATCATTCTAAGTCTTTCGAAATACTATAACAATATTTTTAAATCCTTTAAAATCCCGTGAAATTCATTAACATCGCTTGAAACCGTCTAAAATCCTTGGAAAATTCTAAAAATACTGTAAAATCTATTAAAATACTTTGGAATTTTCCTGAATTTCCTAAGAATTGTTTGAAATATCTTGACATCCTTTGACACTTCTAAAAAAAAATCTGTTCTAAATCTATTAAAATAGTATTTTTAAATCCTTCATAACTTCTTGCGATTCCTTAAATGTCTAAAATCGCTTGAAATACTATGGAATTTAAAACAATATTTTATCATAACTGTATTATCGTAACTGTTTTTATAACTAGTAAATTTTGAATTGTTATAATTTGTAATAACTGTTTTAAGTAATTTATTTTAAAATTTCAAAATTGAAATCTACAACTTCAGAAAAGCCGTGATTTG
>CAKNWT010302821.1:0-12053 GCA_932066315.1 Andricus coriarius | reverse complement strand
CATTTATGATTGAGAAAGTATTAGAATTGTCCGAAATTTGAAACCACACTTTTTCAACGGATCTCATGAAAAGTGGATGTTTATGCTGAGCGCTTCCCCAACCGCTGCTTGATCAAGCTGCAGCCGAAGATGAAGAAGCGACATTAAGACCAACCGCGGAAAACAGGCACCTTCTGAGAGATGATGACGATTTCAGGACAAGAAGGAACATTAACATGCAAGTTCCTCTCAAGCCCCAAGATCTGGCTGAAATGGATGCCTCCCTTCGTGGAGAAATCTCGGAAGAATCCGACCTCTGGACCATCAATTGCTCAGTTTATGGTGTTGCGAGAGCTTTGGCTGATTCAAATCGAAGGCTAAAACCGACGATAGATCAAAAGACCAAAAGCCGCTTGCATCAACTGAACAAGAAGATTGAATGGGCAAGACAGAATGCGTCCCGTGTGCAATGTGTGATTGACTACATAACATCTGGCAGACCATTCACGTTAAGGGTTTGAAAGTTCGCTGAAGAACTTAGGTTCTACCACCACACACTGAACAAATCAAAGCTGCTGACAATCAAGCAGTACATTGTTGACAAAATCCGGGTGTTATCTGGCGCAAGGAAGAGAATAGAGAAGAGGCATAATTTCTCAAGTGTACCCACCTCGAAAATGAAAGTTGTCCGATCGGGCTAAAAATTGGCCCAATTGTAGTCCTATTAGATAGTACTCCTCATACCGAAAATGAATTAATCACTTTAGGCGTGAATATCTCGGAGACGAAAAATGTTTTTAAAAAACTGTAGATTGCATATGTATATGTCTTCATTTACGCGTCGATGATATGTTTTGCGGTTATTGTGCAAAAATCTGGTGAGGAACTGTCACAGTTTGTTTGCCGAAAAACACCGAAATAAGGCGCTTCGAGTATACAAGTCAACTTTGAGAAGCTCCTGTATTGTCAATATTGCCTTGAAAATTTTGAGAAAATGTTTCCCTTATTCTTTAAAGTCTTAAGAACTTATATGTGTTTTAGAAAATTGAATATATTTATAAACATGGCTATAAAGTAGTTTAAAAGAAAAAAAATTATCTCCCGTACTACTGCGCCTACGACAACGAACAAAAATCGAAACAATATATTAATTTTCTGCTAATTCAGTCATGTAAAAAAGTTTGATCATAAATGACGCAATAGAGGTGTCAGCTTCGTTGAAGTATAGCGGTATGTACCGCCGTACATTGAAAGACCCGCGTGGGGCTGTAAATTATTTATTATTTCTCATAAACATTTTTTAATATAATCTATTTACATGGCGTTAATACTTTTTTTTCAACATTAACATCTTCGGATCGTTATCGTGCGTGTAGTAGTACGGGAGATATTTTTTTTTCTTTTAAACTACTTTATAGCCATGTTTATAAAAATATTCAATTTTTTCAAACACATATAAGTTCTTGAGGCTTTCAAGAATAAAGAAACATTATTTTAAAAATTTTAAAGGCAAAATTGACAATACAGGAGCTTCTCAAAGTTGACCTGTGTACTCGAAGCGCCTTATTTCGGTGTTTTTCGGAATACAAACTGTGACAGTTCATCACCAGATTTTGTCATCGACGCGTAAATGAAGGCACATGCACATGCAATCTACAGTTTTTTAAAAACATTTTTTTTCTCCGAGATATTCACGCCCAAAGTGACCGGACTACATGAAAAAATAAGAGTAGTGCGCTCACGTCGAGGATCTTTGTGCAATGCTTTAGTTACATACAGTTTTTTAAGTTAAGTAATATTTTATGCTACTAAAATAACTATTTTTTTTTTCTTCAAAAGTGAGGCATAAAACAACTAATCTTTAACTACGTGATCTTGTGCATGACAAGATGTCTCAGACACCAAACTGGAGTGTGAAAAAAAAAATCATAAAGCTGGTGTTGAAGTACTTGGTCAAATTATCGAAAAATGCAAAATGCCCCTAAAGATCTTCAAGAACAATTTGAACATTTCTCGCTTGTGCCAAAATCTTGGAACGAAGAAAACAGATGCAGGTGCTCAATACACAAGAGCAAAACGCAAGAAATGTCAAAAAAATTAGTTTCAGAGCATGGAATTCTTACGCTTCTGAATCCAAAAAGAGGAAGAGCATTGACTCCTGAAACTGAAACTCTAGTGAAAAACTGTTATGAATGCAATGGCATAAGTCGAATGATGCCAGTGGCTAAAGACTTTGTGTCAATCAAGAATGATGATGGAACTGGTTCTCATGTTGAAAAAAGGTTACTAATGTGTAATGTCTACGAGTTGTATGCTTAATTTACATCAGAACAGGCCTGAAGATCAGTATTTCAAAATTCACAAAACTCAGACCTTCAACCGAGGATACTGACATGGCGATCACAAATTAGCACGGCTGTCTGGACGCTGAGAATTACGCGTTCATAATTCAGAATGCAGCTCAGTCATTCCACTGGAATAAGGACCCAGCTGCAATATTCACTGTGGTGATTTATTATAAAAAATATGGAGAGCTCAAGCATGTAAGTATCGCAATCATATCTGATGACTCGGCTCATGGCATGGTGGCTGCTCACGAGTATCAGGAGATAATATTAGATTACTTGAAAACTCATTTCAGGCCACAGAAAATGCACTGTTTCACTGATGGTGCAGGGCAACATTTTAAAAATAAGAGTAGCTTTGCCAATCTCCGAGCCCATGAAGAAGGTTTTGGTGTCCAAGTTGAATGGCATTTCCATGGTACATCTCATGGCAAGGGTGCATATGATGGTCAACGAGCGAATATAAAGAGACAAGCAGCACGTTCGAGCTTACATTGTTCTGCGAAACATCACATACCCCATCTTTTCTTTCAGTGGGAAAAGAGTAACTGTGAGGAAACTGAAGTTTTTTTCAGCAGCAAAGAAAATGATGCCTCAGCCACCGAGTTACTGAAAGCCAGATTTGACAAGGCTGTTACGATATCAGGTGCATTACAATGCTACACTTTCATTTCCACTCAAGGTGGAAAACTTGAACTCAAAATGTTCTCATCCTCTGAGAAACACGACATCTTCTCGAATGGCAAAAAACAGAATCCGCAAAAGAGGTCTGCAAAGAAAACAACTGTTGAAACTATAGCCAAAAAATCGATCAGAAAGACACATAATATTACCATATAATATTACTTATCTTAAAAAATTGACACTAAAGCATTGCACAAAGATCCTCGACGTGAGCGCACTAGGGGAGATCGTGCGCCACCCGCTCTATCATATCTTGTAGGAAAAAATCTCAGCTTTCTTTTAAAACTATTTTGAAGAAAAAAAAAGTTTCCAAGGATGAAAAAAGTTAAATTTATTTTTTATTTTCAAAAATTTGGGTCAAATTTTGACTTCTTTTAAAAATCGTTACGACCACCAAAAAGTTTGTGAAAAAATCTATGAAAAATAATTGTAGTGAAATTTTGTTTAAAGCAATAGGGAAAAAGTTACAAACGTTTGAAAGTAAGGCCTTTTGAAAGTAAGGCCAATTTTTGGCTCGATCGGACAACTTTCATTTTCGAGGTGAGTACACTTGGGATATTATGCCCCAGAAGAGGGAGAGATGGATCAAGGAGAATTAACAGTTTCTCGCTGACCCATCTCGCCTGTTCAATGATCACCCTGTTTCTGTCAAAAATCCACCCAAGCCCAACGAGGTAGAGACTTTTTGGAGAGAGGTATACAATATCCCGAAAACACTAGAGTTGAAAGAAAATACTGACAATATCATCCGCTTCAAGGAATTCTGCGACAACCTCATAAAATCTGAGGATGAATGTCCATCAATCACTGCCGAAGAGGTGAAAAAAGCACTTGGAGGAACGAAGAACTTTTTCGGTGCTGGACCAGATTGTATCAAGAACTTCTGGTGGAAGAAGTTTACTTCTACACACCAACATTTGGCCCGCATATTCACCTCATATTTAAAGTCGGAGTCGCCCATTCCGCAGTGGCTGGTGTTAGGACGCACTATACTCCCACCGAAAACAAGCAACTTGTCCAACCCAGAGAATTACAGGCCAATAACTTGTTTGAACACACTGTATAAGATCTTTACAGCTGTCCTGAACAACAGGATTGATCGGCGAATTGAGCCTGTGTGGCGTGAGATGTACGAACAACGTGGCTCCAAAAAAGGTGTAGCAGGCTGTCGAGAGAACCTGCTAATTGACAGGTGTGTCTGCAAAGGCGCTGCAGACCATCAACGCGACCTGTCAATGGCCTGGATTGACTACCGGAAAGCTTTCGATTCAACCTCACATAGACTCATCATCTGTCTGTTGGGAAGCTTGAAGGTGCATACACACATAGGGAGATGCATCGAAAGATTGATGCCCCGTTGGAAAACTAGCTATCTTTTTGATAGAAAAATAATTTTTATGTTTGAAAATTAACTATTTTGTTGAAAATTAACTGTTTTATTGAAAATGTAGTTGTTTGTTTAAAATTCGTTTTCTTCTTCCGGATTAATTTTCTTAAACTGAAATTTTTTATTAAAAACTTACCCACAACTCCTCGTGCTCTATTTACACTGTAGGCTACGATTTGAGATGTCAGAGAATCGATGAAGTAGATTTTAGGAGGATTAGTATTTTCGCTAAACACGAATCCACTGCTCAAACCAACACGCGGAATTTGTGGTGCAAGTCTCCTGATTGTCGAAGCGTAAGTCCACAAACTTGCCAAATTAAATCCATATGCTCCTGAAGGATCGATCATCGTGCCTGGAATGTAATATAGAATTTTAAATATAATAATAATTAACCGAGGGGAAACAACTCTGGTAATCCTCTGGACCGCTCGGTTATCCGACCTGTAATCCGTTGTGATCCAATTGCAATTCGGATTAATTACAGTCTTCCGCAGTAATCCACTTTTGAGCCGGAATAATTCGCTCGTAATCGGACGTAATCCACTTTTACTGTGGAGTTATCCACTTGTAATCTGGAGTAATCCAAGCATTCCACAGTAATCCATTTGCAATTCACTGGTATTGCGAGGAAATCTACAGTAATCTACTTATAATCCACTTGTAATCCACTTCTTCTCAGAAGCAATCCACTTGTAATGCGATTCTAATTGGAGTAATCCACTTGTAATCTACTTCTAATATAATTAATTTAAAGCGATTTCGGTAGTGATCCAAGCAATTAACTTGTAATCCATGTAATCCAAGTAATTTCTGTAAGTAACCTCAATAGTTTTCAACTATTTTGTTGAATATTTGAAAAAAATTCAGTTTCGTTACTGCAAGTTTAACTTTTTCATTTTTTGTTACAAATTTTTCTTGATTGAGTTAAAAATTTGGCTGATTGGTTGAAAATGTGTGTAATTTATTTACAATTCGTCTGTTTTGGCAGAAAGTTAATCTTCTGGGTTGGAAATGAACGCTTACGTTGAAAATTCATGTATTACAAAAAAAAATCCGCTTTTTTGAGGATGAATTTATCTTCTTGGTTGATAATGTACATTTTTCATTGAAAATTCAAATATTTTAATAAAACACTGTTTTTGTTTACAGAAAATTCATTTTTTCAATTGATAATTTTATTATTCCTACTTGGTCGAAAATTGACAAGTGATGTTGAAAAAGTATACTTTTTGATTCAAAATTCAATTGTTTTTTGGAAATTCGTTCAAGGTTCCACTATTTTTTTGGAAATTCTTCTTTTTTGGTTGAATTCAACTGTAAAAAAAAACTTTTCCATTGAAATGTCAACTATTACATTTTTTGTTGAGAATTAATCTTTTTCGGTTGAAAATTAATATTTTTGTAGAGAATTCAATAATTTTGTTAAAAAATTATTGTTTTTGGTCAAAATTCCTCATTTCAATTGACAATTCATTTCTTTGGCTCAAAATTGCACTATTTTATTAAAAAATCGTTGTCTTTGGGTCGATTTTTTTTTAACCTAATATTAATATATTGCAGTTGAGCATTCATTATTTCAGTTAAAAAATAACTTGCTTGGTTGAAAATTCAGTCACTTCCTTGAAACTCAATGTTTTTCGTTAAAACTTGGTCGTTTCCGGTGAAAAAATTAATCGTAAGCAGTTCCTCTCGACAAATTTCTTCCAAGTCCATTTTCTGCAAATCTCGGGAAGATCTAGTTTCCAGAGAAATTGTAGAAAGCAGGATTCCCTGGCTTCCCTGCATTTGTCTGTAAATGATTTTTCTCTGCATACTAATTTTCACGCAAATATCCTTGAGACCAAACTAGCAGAGAAATGAGGAGGGAGCATTGCAGACAGAAGAAGGAAGAAAAATTTATCTGGATTAATCTGCAAATGCGATTCCAGGCAGGCCGCTGAAAAAATACAGGGAGATTTTTTCACCGGGGTTAAGCCTCAGTGATTGAAAATCCGCGAGAGCCTATTGTATGGGCGGAGTACTCCACCGTAATGTCATGTTATCCCGAGTAATCGTACAAAATTCAGCGTAATCTCAGACAAATAATAACCCAGAGTAGATCTGTATACAAAGTTAATCCAGGGAAATCGGTTATAATCCCGGGCAATCCTCCTCTGCTGGACCATATTTTTAGGAGTTGTTTTCCCCTCGTATTTGACTTTTTTTCTAAAATCAAATTCAGTAAATTTTCTTACCAAACCACAGTTTGCCCGATCGGTCGGTACTTCCATGAGTAATTCTGGTGCCTGGGATATTTTCTTCCACAACTGTCAAAAAAGTAGTGCGAGGATTTGTCACATCTGTCTTAGTGTCCCATTGGACCAATAAAAGGTGCTTGTCTGCACCCACCAGAAAGCAACCGGGATAGAACTGAAGAGGAACAGCAAAAGACACGAGATAGTCGCCTGTGGGCAAAATTATTATTAAAAATGAGTAGAAGTAGGCGTCTCACGCCTAAAAAATAGGGTTTCGTGGCCTCCCTGCTGGATAATTATTTTTTTCTACACTGCTGTATTTTATTGTAGTTTTAAGTTTCCACAAAGTTTACAGAAAATACAACTACAGTTACAATCTACGGGTTATGCAGGCAAAAAGTTGTTCTTTTTCGACCTAGGTCCTACGATGACAAATATTTAGAATATTGCAGTGAGACAACAACTTTAAATTAACATATTATGTTTTAAATTAAATATTCAAATTGGGACAGTTAGAAACAGTAATCAATTGTTTCAACAACTGTGTCAGTTGAGCTGCATTATTTATTATTTTTCTGAGTAAAAAGTGCGTAAAAAGTTCTAAATTTCAGTAGAAACCACAAATATCTACCATTAATAAAGAAGAATATATTAAGAAATTAAAATTGATTTAAATCATCATTTTTCTAACTTTAATTGATTATTTACCTCACTCTTATTGGAAATTGAATAAAAAGTGGACTTTTTTCAAAAAAATGCCATTTTCTGGCATTATTGTCTAAAAAATGATTTTTTTTAACATTATAATCAACCAGTGCCTCTCTCTAATCGAAAATTGGACAAAAAGTAGAACATTTGGGGAAGAAAACGCGACTTTCTGTCTCTATTATAAAAGAAAATTGATAAAAACAATAATAAATTTTTGAAGCAATTTATATAAATTTCATTATATTTTAAACAAATTTAATAAAAATACGCATTATTTGGGTATTTGTCGACTAAAAAGTTTTGTTTTCAATCTCACTCCTTGCAGTTTAAGTTTCTCACAATTTTTCCGACGACAGGTCCCCCAAGAATGCATTTGTTCATTAAATTTGTTTATAATATAAAGAATGTTAATCTCAAGATCCATTTTCTTTATTATTAGATATATTGTTTTCACTCAAATTTCCTGCAATATAACTTGAGAAAACTTAAAATCATGGAAAATCGTAGAAAGCATTCTTTCAAAAAATAATTTGTTTATAAATTTGTTGTTTGTTTATTATACATATAATAATATTGAAACATCTTCAACTGATGTTACTCTCTGAAACTTGAGCGATATTCATAATTTTTCTCTTATTGACGAGCACCAGGAACGTCAAATAGAAAAAATGGGCATTTTTTCGTCATATTTGTTTATACACATATAAAATAATATTGTGAGGTTTTCTTTCAAATTTTGTTGTTGCCCAAATCGGTCAATATTTGTGGGCTGTACGTTATTTACAAGCAAGAAAGTCATTTTTCCCCACTGTGGAAGGGACAAATGACCCACCTATAAGGGGTTTACTCCAAAAGAGTTAGTTTCTACCCAGCAGGGCTTGAAAACTGTAAAAATTCTCACGGTTCAAGATATTCCAATGAGGAGGGAAAAAATAAAAAAGGATCTCGACAGGTACCTATAGTAGCGCAGTGTACGGCTCCAGTCTGTGGACGATAGGAACAGAGCTGGTGAACATAGGTGTCTACGAAGAAGAGTTTGCCCTTGAACCAGAAGAGACCATCCGAATTTCCGATTCTGCCGACAGCCGTTGCAACACTGAGGAATAAAATTTTAATTTCCTTCAATTTTGCAAATGCGGTACGAATGAATTTTAAATATGTACATATATAATTCTGCTACAGGGTACGGACTTTCGGAAGGTTCGGGAAATTTCGGCAATTTTTGATAAACTCAAGTTCAAGTTCAGGGGTCATGCAAAAAATTACCTGAGGCGTTTTTCTGACATTTTCAGCCACTCTCTCTGTAAAATACACCCCCCAACTTACGGTTCGCAGGGCGCGAGTACTCAGTCGATAATAATATATTGCGCCACATTGTGCATTCCAATTGGAAACGGTTCAGGTGTCCCGAAACTGGAGTGAAACCGAGAGTTGTTCGGTGTACCGTAAGCTTTTCTTTCTCTGTTAAATAAAGAAACGTGGAATCTTAATGAAATTAGATCCACGAAAGTACATGTAATAATTTTATCATTTATCAATTTTATCATCTTTTTGTGAAGAATTCATCTTGTCGTTAACAGATCTTTCATTTAGTTAAAAGTTTTATTATTCTTTCGAAAATTAAACAGTTTTGTCAAAAAATTAAGCCATTGAATTGGACATTATATATTCTTTGTTGAAAATTTATATTTTCCCTTTAAAAATTCAACTGTTTTTTAGAAACTTTGTCTTCTTGACATGAAAATTCAACATTTGGAATGAAATTTTCTTCCCGTATTGACTGGAAAATCCTTCTCAGTTGAGGATTCGTCTATTTTGTTGAAAATTCGTTTTTTAAGGTTAAAAATTAATTTATACAACTGAAAATATAACTATCCCATTTTTGGTCACAGATTTCAACCATTTTGTTGAAAACTTCTTTTTTTATTGAAAATTAATTGTTTAGCTCAAAATTCATATGATTTTGATAAAAATTTAAGCACCTTGTTAGAAAATTCATTTTCTTGGTAGGAAATTAATCTTTTCGGTTGAAAGTTCATCTTTTTGGCTGAAAATTCATATTCTTTTGTTGAAAATTTATCTATTTTGTTACAAAATTTGTTCTTTTTCTTCTTCAAAGTGAAAATTAGTTGTTTTTTTACTAAAAATGTAACAATTTGATTATTTTGTTTAAAATTAATATCTTTCGTAAAGATTTAAGTATTTTGTTAAAAATTCGCCATCTTTTGGTATAAAATTAATCATCTTGATTGAAAGTTAATTTATTTTGATAAAAATGTAACTATTTTGTTGAAAAATCGTCTGACAAATTGAAAATTAATTTTATTCTAGCTCAAAACTTAACTGTTTCTTTTTCTGCAAAATCCATCTTTTTGTCAAAGATTCAACTATTTGCTTGAAAATTCATGTATTTTGTTCAAAATTCCGCAAACTATTTGGTGGAAAAAATCCTTTTTTATTAAAAATTAATTTTCTTGTGTGATAATTTGAACATACTATTTTTCATGAAAACTTACTTTTTTTATGAAAATGTAACTATTCGTTTAAAAATTCATGTGGTTTGTTAGAAATTCTCCCTGTTTGGTAGAAAATTAATGTTCTTGGATGAAAATGTACATGTTTGGTTTAAAAATGTATCCATTATTGTCGGAATTGTATATCTTTTGGCTAAAAATGCAACATATTGTTTTTTGAATTGAAAATTAATTTTTTTAACTGGAAAGTTACATTTTTAGTTGAAAATTTATCTTTTTCGGTACAGATTGCTTCATTTTTTTTCTCAAAAATCTGTCTGTCAAAGATTGAACTATTTGGTTCAAAATTCATGTATTTTGTTAAAAATTTTGCTTTCTGGTAGAAAATGGATAATCTAGGTTGAACATTATTTTTTTGGTTGAAAGTTCATTTTCTTAGTTGAAAATTAATATTTTAACCTAAAAGGCAACTCTTCCTTTTTTGGTGGAAATTTTATCTCCTTTAGTTGAAAGTTAGTGGTCTTTGTTAAAAAATTGTCTTCTTGGGTAGAAACTACATTTTTTTGTTTGAAAATTCACCTTTTGATGAATAATCTACTTTTTTCATTCAAACTTCATCAGTTTAGTTAAAAATTTATTAATTTTGTTGAAAATCCGTTTTTTTTATAAAAATTAATTTTCTTACATAAAAATGTAACGATATCAGTTTTGTTCCAAAATTTCTGTTTTTTAGTTAAAAATGAATCAATTTGGTTTAAAACTCGTATTTTTTGTTTCAAACTTCATATTTTTGGGCTAAAAATTTAACATCTTTCATACAATTTTTACATTCTCATCTCAATGAGAAGGTATTGGTTTTATGTGAAAAATGACTTTCGCGGATTCAATCAAATGTCGACGTTTTGAGGCCCCCTGAGTCAGAAAAAATGGTTTTTACGAAGGTGTTTGTCTGTCTGTAGTCTGTAGTCTGTAGTCTGTAGTATGGTGTAGGCACGATAACTTTCGAAAGTTTGATCAGATTGGATTGTGCTTTGGCACACTTTTCGAAGGCCTAAAAAGAAAAAACAAGTTCGTTAACCAGCCATTTTGGATTAAAATTCAAAAACTGTGCACATTTTGAAAATTTTTGAGACCACTTTTTTCAAGATTTGAAAATTCTATGTACGGTTATTATTAGTACTCAAAAAGAAAAACAATTTATCCTTATGACATTTCTTGATAAAAAAAAAATTGTCAGAGTTATAGCATTTTCAAAATCCAAAAAATCAAAAGAAAATTGACATTTTAAGCCGAACAACGCACGATATGAAAAAAATGTCAAAAAGAAAAAAACGTTTCTTTTTGAGAGCCCTACAAGATTATAATAACAACTTTTTAAATTTTTTCGAAAAATCGAAAATTCAAATTTTGATTGCACAAAAAATAATTAAAAATTAAAAATTCCATTTTGTGGTCAAACTATGCAAGATGCAAGAAAAGATGAAGAGACAAAAATTATGTATCCAAAAAAGATCTACAAATTTATTATCAATCAATTTTTGATAGGACGTGTAGTTTTCGTTTCATTCGTAAAAAACATAATTAAAAATAAAAAAATTAAATTTTTGGACAAAGAACACAAGCTATGAGCAAAAATGAATAGAGAGAAGTTGCTCATCCAAAAACAGCTAAAAATTTTTCATCAACAATTTTTCGATAGGATGCTTAGTTTTTGTTTTTATCGCAAAAAATAAGATTGAAAATGAAAAAATTAAATTTTTGGAATACATTTTTGGAAAAACGACACAAGCTACAATAACTTTTTATTAAAAAAAAAATTTCCGCCTAAATTATATCTACAAATTTGCTTAGAACCACTTTACATGAGTAGGCATATTTTCAGTTTAAATCAGAAAAAATAACGTTGAAGATAAACAAATTAAATTTATGGAGAAATGACACAAGTTGCCACAAAATGTTTAATAACAACATTTTTTATATAGGATGCACACTTTTTTATAAATATAAAAACAAGACAATGTAATTATGTATGTTTCAATATCAATGTATATTATGAATTGTGGTAATATAAATTTATTGAAATGTTAGAATTTTCGGGGTAGCTGAGAATAAAAATTAGCGCAAAATAAGGAGCAAATATTGAAGTAATCATAAAAAATAAAATTTGTACATTATTTATTTTCTTTGTGCATTTTCCGTGCATTTTCTTGTGGAGTAGCTCTTGATGGAATTTTTGAAC
>CAKNWT010302811.1:0-11906 GCA_932066315.1 Andricus coriarius | reverse complement strand
AAAAGTTGGCACGTTTCGATCAAACCCTGAAGGATGAGTTCAATTTTACAAAAATCCAAAATTTCCCCATATGAATTAAATTATAATTGAATGAATATAATATTAATATTATTGAACCTATGTTATTTTCAATAATATCTGCAGCAATTCAAATGATGAAGGAAAATCCGATATTGAAAAAGCACAAATTCCACAATTGAAAAAAAAATTGTGTATAATGTTTTATAGAAATTGTTACTGACAATCACTCTCACGATAATTGAAACTATTTACAGAGAAGAACAAACTTTTTTCAATAAAAATTACTTTCGGAGTTTATACAAATGATATTTGTTTACACAATTAAAAAATAGTTAATATATTCTTTCTATACAGTATACAGTCAGAAGAATAATTATATGGATTTTATTTTATTCCATGTTTTTAAGTTATCGGCACGAAGGAATAAGAAGGAGTGGTATCACCCTATGTGTTTGGGGAGCAGAGGTGGGAGGAGCGACGTCCAAGAATTCATTAATGAAACGGCTGAAAATGTCGTGTCAGTGCCGCGCACATGCGCAGAGCTGTTTTCGCAGTCACGTGTTATACCCACTCCCCTGTGTTATATTTTGACATCTCGATGCATACGTAGGTTATGTTCGTTTGTATTTTTATTTTGTAGGGTGTATATCACGTTCCTGAATTAAAAACGAGAAGGAAAATGGCATCAAAAATACGAAAAGGATCTAGAAAGTGTAAGTGCTACAATAAAATTATGATAATGATTTATGAATTACGTAAGTAAGGAATAAAGTTAATTTCAGTGAAGAAATTTTCAAAACACAAGTTCAAAACTTTCAACGCGTGTTGACATCGTTGACATGGCAACCGCCAGTGCGCATGTGCGTGATTCTGACACCAAGTTTTCGGCCGTGGCAAGCATTAAGGAATTCTTGGACGTTGTTCGTCCCACTCCCCACTTACAGGGATACCACTCCTTACTATTCCTTCGTGGTTATCGGAAAAAAAAACTGCTTAGGCAAATCAAAATTGTTCAAACAAGTAGAAATTTATTAAACATTAAAATATATGTATCAAAATTATGTAATTATTCAACAAAAAGTATTATAGGATACCAACTTGAGAAAAAAATGGACAACTCTGGGTCAATTTTCAGAAATTTTGAGAGTAAATACAGGGTAATTGTTTAAATAATTACCTAATGTTTTTTTTCAATTACTACTCCAAGCAGTGTCAAACGATTATTATATACGATTATTATATATAATACGATTATTTTTTACATTTTTGGGAATACATCATTGTTTAAATAACTTACATTTCTGTAAACAATTAAAAATTGTTTAAAAAGTCATGGGAAATATTTGAATAGTCCATTAGTAATTATTTGTATGAAAAGGACGACGGAAATTGCTGAAAAGTAAGAATAATACGTAAAAATGTAGTTTTTTATATTTTTGGGTCATATTTGGGACGTGGGGGGGGGGGGGCAAAAAGTTATTAGTATGGGTTCGTTTCATAGGTGCTCCTCTTTCGATCCCTGAAAAAGTTGGCACGTTTCGATCAAGCCCTGAAGTAGGAGTTCAATTTTACAAAAATGCAAAATTTCCCCATATGAATTAAATAATAATTGAATTACTACAATATTAATATTATTGAACCTATGTTTTTTTAAATAATATCTGCAGCAATTAAAATGATGAAGGAAAATCCGAAATTGAAAAAGCACAAATTCCGCAATTAAAAAAAAATGTGTATAATTATGTATAGAAATTGTTACTGACGATCAGTCTCACGATAATTGAAATTATTTACAGAGAAGAATAAACTTTTTTCAATAAAAATTACAATATTGTTAAGTACCCACGAATCGTAATATTTAAAATTAAATAATAACAACTGTTTATTGTGAATTTTACATAGAAGCAGTTACTGTAAATCTCTCTCACAAACATTCGAAGCCGTTTCAGTGTAAGAAAAATTATTTTCCAGGACAAAGTTTTATATTTACTTATTTCATTTGTTTACAAAATGAGCAAGTGTTGTATTTGAACACACAGAATGAAACATATACCACTATTCCGAATATCGACATAATTTCAGGTAATGAAGGAAGAGATAAATTCCACATTTTTTCAAAAAATTGCTTACAACATTTACAATTGTTGATGTTTCATAAAAATTGTGACTAACAGTAACTCTCACTATAATTTAAAGCATATTCATCCGAAAACAATTTTTTTTCAACAAAAATTACACTGTTTGCCCCTTTGTTAATGTCATTTTTTTATAACATTTCAAAAAGACAATAATCAAATTACTTGCATTCTGCGAGTACTCTTGCATCGCTTTGAGATGATTTTCATTATATGCAAACGGTTGTTGAAGAGTAAATAATCATTTTTTGAAAAATCTCGATTTCACCATACTTCGGGTAAACATATAACAAAGAAACAAATGAAAATGCAACAATCTCTGACCAAGGTGCACTTGAAAATTTAGCGCATTTCAATTTAAAACAAAAATACTTGCAGATTGGGGCAAAATTGAAGGCTGTAGACTGTTTTGATCGAAAAAAAATGCGCTTCCTCCCACAGTGCATGCTATCGCGTGCACTTCAACATTTCTATTACTACTGCAAATATTGACCGATTTTCATGAATCTTTTTTGCAGTTTCTTCAAATTATATGAATAAACTATTTCTGCTAATTAAATTTGAACCACGCAATGCTTTTATAATTTTAGTTTTTTGAACTGGCCTGCATCTCATAACAATGAAAGGGTAGATTCGTTTCGGGTGATTCGATGCGCTCTGGGGTCTTCACTCGCGCTCCAGATAGTCTGGCGCTAAAATTTGAAGAGGGTGACCGGCCCGGTCTCGAAAATACACGCTCAGCTAGTACTGAGAGGCACTGCATTTTTTTCCATTGTTCTTTTCTTTTTGTTTATAACGTAAAATATAAACATTTTTTCAAAAAACCGAATTTAGCCGGCAAAACAGACCAATATTTAGATGAGGTATGCAAAATATCAGACCAAAATATTCCACCGTACGGCCGGAAACTGACATCCCGTTTTATAATTCTGATAAGGCCCCTTAAGGCATCTAATATGGTGAAATTTCACAGGGACCAAACATTATCTTATTTGAAAGATTCCAGAAAGCATGGGATTCGAATTTGATAGAAAGCTGAACTTATCCGAATGCAATGAATGATGAAACAGTTTCCTTTATCCATTATGTTATAATTCCATTACGTGATAAAATTATCAAATTCATAAATGCACAATTACTGGAATTTGATCCAAGAGAGGATTACAAGGAACTGCTCCAGTTTTCCCTGTTGTTCTTAGGAGCTAATACTGAGGAAGGTATCACAATTCGAGGTCCAGGAACAGTCCACAGAGCTAGGTGGACGGCAAAGCTTATTTATAGCTTCTGGTATTCAGCAATTTAATGCTTTTGTAATCAGAGTGTATATAAAAAAATGGTACACTTGCCAATGTCCAAGTCTTGCTCCTGTAAATAATCTCTACATGTTGGAAGAACTTTTGCAGTTTAAAAGAATCAATCCTTCAATTGCAGAAGCTACGCTGAACACTTTTTTAGGGCATTTATGGTACCTTAGTGAAGAGCTTTCTGCTTTAGTCTTGTTTGACTACCGAGTTTCATTTGCACAGAAACGAATAATGGTGCATTCTTTGAAGAAGAAAAGTAGCATTGACGACCCTCCTATGAAAATTCAACTTAAAGTGGAAGACATTATGAGAAAGAAAATGGCAGTAGATCATCACATCAAACAATTATCAAAACCTCTGAAGAGGAAGATCAAAAAAGTATTACGGACAAAGAAATAGCATGGTTCTCCAACGCATGTTATTTAGGATTAATTTATGTATTAAAAGCTGAATAATGTAAAACATTTGTTATTTACGAGTTCTTAGCTCAAAAATATTTTTCGCTTACATTCAATTTAGGAAATAAGCCACCAAAGGCTTTCTTTTTACAAGAATTTTTCGATTTTTAAAATATGAGAAAAAATGATTTTTTAATTCTAGGGCAAGTAATAATAAAAAAAATTTCTTGCAGTAGACATTGTTGTCAGCAAAGTAAGTAATATTTCTTAAGAGTTTAACAATTAAAAAAAAATTTAAGGAAGAATTTGGCCCTTTAATCTCAACTTTATCATAAGATCGCAAATTTAAGAGTGTTAACAGCCACCTTAAAAATTTTTTTCCTAACTAAACAAATTTGAGGGACCATTGATAAATTATTCTCTGCATTGCATCTGATGGGATAATTAAAATTGTAGACATTAAAATTCAAAACCTTTGAAAAATGGACTATTCGGCATAAAACCCTTCATAGCGACTTCTAAATATTTTTTTAAAGATCCAAATAAAATAGCGGGATCATTTTCTCACCAAAAGAAAGAAATGTCAGATTTAAAGATTTAGAAAACAAAAAACAAAGGATTTCATGGGACACCCTATTAATCATCTATTCCACCTAATACATTTTTCAAAAATAGTATTTTTGTATATTTTTTAATTTTATACATCTCACAATTTAAAGGTAACCGTTTCTATGATCTTCTACAACCTTTATCATCTTTTCGTTTTCTACTTTTGAGTTTTTAAGAGATTCTGCATAGCTGGCTGTGAAACAATAGAAAGCTTTATTGAGTCCTTACATTCATTTTTTATATTCTTATTTTTTAAATGTCAAAAATCGAGGTGAGGCTATACTTATAAGACGCAGTTTATTTATTATGGTCAATTTCTTTGGCAAGTTTCGTCGAAATCTAATAATTTTTGCCTTGTTCACATTTATGCGTTCCGCTTGTTTTGTTAACCTTATATGACTTGAGTTCGTATGTTCCTATTTCCCTGTTTAGAGGCTAAATTCTCTTCCGAATTATGAATTCGGATGCGGAAGAGTGCGAAACGCAGGAAAATGAAATTAAAAGGTTGCTCAGCAGAAGATTCCATACGAATCTGCCGAAAAATGTTTTACCCACTGTATTTTATGTTTTACATTGTCCTATCATCACAGCTTTAAGATAAAAACTATTTCAGAAAGTGCGAAATTAGTAACTGTGAATTTGATGAACATATGGCATTTAGCATGAATTCCGAAGGCTCTTCAAGCTATTATTGTCCGCGAGATAAAGAACTCATTCCGAGAATACCCATTGCTTCAGAAGAATAAATCAAGAACTCTTACTACATTACAAAAAGGTAAACAAAGTAATTTTGCTAGATAACTGAACTCTTTAATTGATATAGCTGATGCAAATGTCGTAAATTTGATTTAATAAGTTAAAGACAAACATTTTTGGAGATCGCTGTATGAAATTGAATATCGAAAGCAGAGCGGCTGCGACGTGAAAAAGAGAGGCAGGAAAAAAAGAGGACGCCAAATGGGCTGAATTCACCGATAGTGACAAGGGATTAGAAGACGAGGCATGCTCAGAAGCAGAAACATCAGGCTATTATAATAAAAAATTAAGTTGAAGCGGACTTAGCGCACCGAAGAAATCACGCATTTTGCAGAATATTTTGAACTCTGAAGAAGTGTCTGTGACTTTAGATCAAATTAACCTATCTAACGAGAAATTTACAACGATAGCTGGAGCAATTGCAAAGTCAGATGGTCAAAATTTGAATGATGTTCCATACTGTTTCCACTGTACGAAGAAATTCTTTGCCGACTGTGCAAATATAGATGAGAATGCAAAAGAAGAATTTGCTGCAATGGAAAAGCCTGCCTTAAAAATTCATACGGACGGGAAAAAGATGAGAAATAGTACCAACAAGGAAAATACGAAAGCAATTGTTGAAAGGCTTTCAGTCGTGACTACTGGTTACAATGTCCATAAGATTCTAAGTATTCCTAAATTAAATAACGCAACAGGTAAAATGATCGCAAAAGCAGTTTTTCATCTCTTAATCCTTTAAAGAGTGTTAAGCTACGTGATTGATATATGTTTCGATACAACTGCTTCTAACACAGGAATAGATAATGGTGCGTGTGTTCTTTTAGAAACATTACTTGGCAGATATTTACTATATGTGGCGTGCCGGCATCACGTGCATGAAGTAATTATTGGAGGAGTATGTACCGTTTTATTTGGACTATCTAAAGGTTCAAATATTCCGCTTTTCGAGAAATTTTAAGCGAATTGGAGAACAATAAATTATGATAACTTCAAACCATTAGACGAACCACAATTAGAATTACCACACTTGAAAAAAATAAAACAGGATGTCATAGAATTTCTTAACAATATTTTGTCAGGAAAAAGCGGTTACTTGCTTCGAGAAGATTATAAAGAGATGGTAGAACCTAGTCGAATATTATTAGGAGTTTCACCTAGCAAAAAGAAATATCACTTTAGAGTTCCTGTAGCCTACCACTTAGCTAGATCGATGGCGAAAGTAAATTATTGTTTTAAGATTTACCTTTTCCCATATGAGTTTAGACTCACTGCCAGCGAGGAAAAAAAAACTGAACGAGTGTTGCTTATTCGCAAGACTTCTTTACGTTAAGGCCTGGATTTTGTGCCCAATCGGCAGTAACGCCCCACTCAATGATCTATTCCTCTTTCGCCAATTGGAATGATATGCAGCAATCAATCGAACCGTGTCAGATGCACCCATAAAAAAGTTTAAATCTCATATGTGGTACCTTGGATCTGAATTGGTTCCCCTCGCGTTATTTTCTTCAAAAACTTATATTGGGCATTTAGATCTTCAATTGATAATCTAGAAAGCAGAGAATTGCATGATCTCGTTGATTCTTTAGTTATATTCATTCTCATAATTTTTATGTACTTTTTAAAGTCTTAAATGTACATTAAAGGCCTATCAACAAGTGGAATAGATGATGAACGCTTCTTTATAACAATTTTATTTATATATCTCCTGAACTATGCATTATTTAACTATGCATAATTTGAATAATTTTTTTTAATACCCCTACTGTATATATTGATTTAATTGCTTTCAGGAGACATCCATTGACTCAGTATTCTTTCAGGACTTTCGAAAGCTTACTTCTATCCACTTTATCAAACGCATTTTCTAGATACATATGATTACGTAATCACTCAAACAATACGCCCTTTCCCCATGTAAGCATTCGTAATCATACACATGACCCCCTACCCCCCGCCCCCTATGATGATTACGTCATATATGGATGGCCCCTTATCCCATAGACGGGCACCTCTTAAGAAGAAAAATCTTACGAACTTATTTTCTTTCACGAAGCTTTGACTGTTCTGGTAGGCCTCTGTCTACAAATTGGAAGATGTTGAATAGATATCAGGAGCTTTGTTATTATAAACTGACATGAATTTTGACCTATCTCTTATGGTTTACGCGATATTTATTAACAATAATGACGGTAGTCTTTTTTTGGAACGTTCTTGGAACGTTTCCAAATGGCGGAAATTTACATGTTCCGGAAACGTTCCGTGGTATTAGGGTAATTAGTCAAAGCGGCGATTTTATTATTTATATTTGTGTCTATTAATATTTATTCCTAATCAAATGTCATTACATATTCGTGGAATGTATGCTCATCAATGTTAGAGATATTTCGCACCAGTCTTTGGGTTTGTTTTGAATTTAGATTATAAGAAAAGTTAAAGGTAATTTTAATCAAGTCGTCGTTGGAGAGAAAAGGGATAGCATGTTGTGCGTACGAGACATTATCAATATCGTCTACAGCCATTAAGTCAATACGAGTAATGGAAATTTCAGTGTGGTGGGTGGAATTATCAGGTACAATTGAGAGTCCCGAAGAGTGTACCAAAGATGTTAAATAGTCAGTTTGATTGGAAGTGAGATTCAAGTTAGTGTTAAAATCTCCTGTAAGTATAATGCGATTAAAGTTAGCAATATGTGAAAAAATTACAGATTCAAGCTCCGTGCCACATGAAACATTAAGTGGTTTATAAACTACTCCCACTAAAATACTATCAGAAAATGAGATAACATCAACAATGAAAAATTCGGTCGTGAGGTAAGTAGATACTGGACTCACTCTAACTCTAACTTCGAAAGAACGATTAGTTTTTAACTGCAATGAGGCTAGATGGTATATTTAGAATTAGCTAGGACTCAGAAACAGCAATTATATGGTAGGAACCTGTAATAAAAAATGCCTAATTTCTAGAAAATGTGCCAACAGAGACTGAGCTCTAACGTATCAAGTGCTTAAGGTATCCATAGATATATTGAAAGAAAAATTGTATAAAAAACCAATTCAGAAATAAGAAGCTCACAAAGCACTCGTAAGAGTTCACCGTGACAATGAACCATAATCAACACAACTCAAATTAAGTGATTACAATTCAAGCTAAAAAACTGATAAAGTATACAAGTAAAAAAGATACTCAAGGGGTAATTAACAATGTCAAAAATAGTGGCGTAAATTTATAGACAAATTCTCAACAAAAGTGTACATGATTAAGTAAGTCGATACCCGGATATCCGGAGAGCTGTGACTATGGGTATGGTATTATAATAATTAAGGTATCTAAAATACACGATTAAGCCTAATATTATACACTTTTGCTCAAAAAGTCCAGAATCAATATTTAAAGCTACTAATTTAAATATGAGATCGAGTTTGCTATCTGAAGATACATATTTGTACAAGGGATAATGAACTTAAAAGTATTTAAGGTAAATTCAACAACAGGAATCAAGTAACCAAATAATATCACATAGCCTTATGTGCAACCATTTCGTAGATATTTTATTGCTATTGGAATATTTTTATGTGTTGCAGCAGTGTCAGTTAAATCCTAAGAGATATCTTATTATCACGTTATCTTCCTTACGGCAATAACTCTTGCCTCCTGCAATCCAAAGATTTTCTCATTGTTGAGAAGTCTCGTTTTTTTCTGCCTGCATATTTTATCCCTTACAAACTATCTGCTGAATTTCGCAATAATAATTGGGCCAAGCAGTGGATTGGATGATGGGGTCTCACGAATACGATAGACATTAAGAAGATCATTTTTGGCAAAGAGAGCATCAAGGGCCTTGGCAACCGGTAACACGTAGATCTCCAGGGTATTTTAAAGCGCAACTTGCTTACGATAGTTAAGGGCAGCGTGAAGTAAGGCGATACTTAATTTTTTTTTAAATGTTCACTCACATCACGTTTCTTTTACACGTAACAAAGAAAAAGGTTCAAAATGTGGTACGGGTGTGCGTATGCATGAAAAAAGCTGTGCTACAAAAAGTCTCAATAATGTCTCCGGTTTTTTTGCTCCGTAGGCTTATAGTCCAAGGTTCAAGCTTTTATTTAAGCTTTTTGAACCCGTTATTTAAAATAAAAACATAACGTGATGGAACATTTTCGTTTCCGAATTCGTTATCGAAGGGAAAACCCTTTTGAAATAACCTATTGGGCCTTCTGAACTAAAATCCTTGCACGTGAGCCTTGAGATGAAGTAGAAAAATACGACAAAATATTATTTGCATACTAGTATGCGTATTTGGCTCATTATAGAGGAAAACATAGTGTGCTGTGTAACAAATGCGGAATGTAGGCAGTTCTAGACAACTCCTGCAAATTTTACGCGAATCAGAACTGCCTACTTTCGGGTCCATTGTACCAGCAATTTTTCTAAAACAATACACTTTTTTGATCATTCTTCAAAAATATCCATCGTAACTTCAAATGTTCGCCAATACGCCAACAATAAACTATTTTGTACTAATTAATTAACAAAGATATCTTTTTTGCGGACAAAGCAGTGTGACGTAGGTGTTGAATCTTCCACAGTGATATTAAATTAAAAATAACGGACAGGGAGGCAATCTTCTTCAATTGTGCTCATGTTTGACACCGAAAAATTGTGCAAATCTTGAAAATTGCCCAGGATATGGAGGTCATAACACATACCATTGCGTGAGCATAATATTGGGTCTAACAGCGCATGCGCAATGGTGCGATAACGTTTCTTTTCTGCACTGCTCAAGAATTGGTCAATTTTTGCACCCCACACATTATAGTATGTAGACAAAATATCTTGAAAATCGAGACAATACAATGCCTAAAAGTAGTGCATGAAATAAAATAATTATATCTAAACACAACCCTGTTCTAAAAATTTAAGTTGTGCGTCCATCTAAATGTAAAAAAAAAACCGGTTTAGACTACAGGGATTTCCTTGAATCAAAATGAACTCACGACAAATTCAAAATATCTGAGAAATAAAAAATGAAAGCAATATTTTGGAAATTTCCATTTTTGATTCCTCAGACATTTTTAATTCTTCGTGAATTAATTTTCATCTAAGGAACCCCCTGTAGTTTAAAACGAATTATTTGACGTTTAGATGGACGCACAAATTAAATGTTGATGATACAGTGCTATATTGAAACTTGATTATCTCCTGCAAAATAGTATCCAAAAAAAACTCTAAAACTTTGCTGATAATATATTTTTTAAACCTTTTTTGTTCGCACGCGTTATCAAGATATAAACTGATCGATTCCGCATTTAGTACACATAATGGGGGTTCTATACACTACTTTTAGCAATGATATTGTTTTCAATTTCCAACTTTCTTTCGACCTACCATACTACATACTACAGTTAATACACACGGGTCGAAAATGAAACATTACGTGTATGCGTTATAACATGCTTTTTATCACACCTCTATTATAAGCGCGAGATTAGCCCCTCGAAACAAGCCTTAAAGCATTATTTATTGGCCTAGAGTTTTGAATAATTACTTAGGGTCCTACGCTTATGAATTTACGACGTGCTGCAATCTGATTGGCTATTGAACAGCTGTAGAATACTTTTGCGAACGCTGAGCGATTCACAATATCGCCGCACTATGGTGCTGTCTGCACACCAAATGACAGTTCAACAGTTGACGACAGTTGTTCGGAGAAGGTTAAGAGGTGCTAAAATCGCACTTATAATTGCGTTGTGATAAAAATATTGTGTGACACACGGCCCCCGAGCGGCAGTTTTCCCTCATGTGAAGTTATAATACGAGCCAAAGCCAAAGAGATGCCGAGGCAATTGTGAATATTGCAATTTAACACGAGGGAAAAGTGCCACTTGGGGTCCCTGTATCATAAATAAATATTTCGTGCACTAACACTAAATTATTATATTAATTTAAAAAATTAAATCCTTCAGCACTGTTCAAATTATATGTAAAAAAATTCAAGATTTTCTGCTTATAATTACAAATAATTTTAAAATCTTACATCCGATAAGAATTGATGTCGCTATAGTTGCTACTGTCTCTGGGGGAGTCCCTAAGCTTCCTGCTGTACTGAATGTATCTACACCGCATTTGAAAAGAAAAGGCACAGATACGTTCAAAACTTTTGCTCCAATTAATAAAGCAATAGCCATTTGAACCCTCTTCTTTATTTCCTTATCATCCTGCACAACAAAACGAAACAATTATTATTGATTGCCGGTCACCATAAATAAGTAAATATGGGTGAAAATAAAAAAGTTGAAATTATTCTATTCTGAATATTTCACACCAACATGAAACATTTTTTTCTAACAATATTAATTACATTAAATATAGAAATAATGAACATTATAATTCATTGTTATTCTTTCTTATAATATAATTAATTAAATAAACAATTACCAGATTAACATTCTTATTTGAGTGAATTTTTACGCGCCCTTTGTTTGTATATAAAATTAATTTTGATAAATAAACACAATGTCATAATTATACTAATAATTCTTATTTCCGTCCCATTTTTACATTGAAAGGTTATAATGTAAATTAAGTTTAATAAAACATGAGTTAGTTTCATATTTTTATGATTCTTTATTCAGATTATATGTTTAGAAATCATGATTATGTTGCAAAATATTATAATAAAATTA
>CAKNWT010302808.1:0-18166 GCA_932066315.1 Andricus coriarius | reverse complement strand
TACACCTGGTATATATATATATATATATATATATATATATATATATATATATATACCTCAGCAATGGTAATACGAGACGGAAATTTTCTGTTAAGGAAAAAGGTTCGATTAATGAAATTCACATAACATAAATACTATAGATTATTACGTCAATATTCTGATGTGTAATATACCGTTGCACGTGTGAATTGCATTTGTTATCCCGTGACTAATTCTAACTTGTGATAAATAACTATAGTGACGTGCACAGAAAACCTTTGGTGTAAATTTTGTTGCGTCTTATTTTGAACGACGTAAATTTTCACCATGCAATCATTTCTTTCCATGTCAAATTTTTGTTATTCCAAAAGAATACCGCATTCGGCGTTCTTTTCAGAACGGGCATTTAACAGTGTATGCGAACTAGATCAAAATGATTTTTTCTTCAATGCGCCATCAACGAAATTCGCATCAAAAAGTCACTCTTATATAGAAAATAATATATTTTTACATAATTAGTATAGTGAAATTTAATAACAAACTTGATGATTCTTTGAATTTAAGAATAAAATTTTTGATTAATTGCAAAATTAATTGTTTGACGAAACTTCTCTCATTCCAAAATGCAGCTGCAAAATGCATATTATTATATTCTGTTAATTCTATTTATCATTTTAAATACTTTTTTTATTAATGCTGAACCTTGTATTTGATATATATGTTTGTAGTTCTTCATAATTTTTCTCAATTTTAATTGGCAGCCTATTAAATTCTTTAATTATTTCCTCTTACTTCGTCCAATTAAACCAATTACCATGTAATTTATAAATAATTTTAAAATTTGTGCAACAAAATTTTATTTAATAGAAATATGTTCTTATGAAAATACAATTTTGAAGTCATTTATTCAATATTTGCAAATCATAGAAGCACAAGAGCTTGCATGAGGAAATGCATGGACGTGAAGGAAGCTAAAGAGGTATGCCAAAACAGAAAAGTCTGGCGACAAATAGTTTATAAGAAATGCATGATGCCTCGTACAATTCCCTTCCTCGATCCTCGGCTAGAACCGAGTGACTCACGCTTACCCCGAAAGGGATATGCCGATATAGCTTATATAATATTAATAATGAAATACAAAAACTAACAACTCTGAACTGAACTCCTAAAAAAATGTTATGGTTGTCTTTCCACTTACACCTACCCTTTTATCAGTATGCCCCCCTTCCCCTAGTATTTCCTTTTTTTCTACTCTTCAGGATGAAAGTGGACTACTGGAAATGGGATATTGTTGTATTTTCTTGTTTCATACAATGAAAAGAAAGGTTGCTGAAAACGGGATATGTTTTATTTTCACTTTTCACATAATAAAAAGAAAGGCTACTGAAACAGGGGTAAAGGTGTCTTCCTAATAGCCCTATGTTTTTTCAGATATAGCATCTTTAGCAAAACACGTTAAACCCTAACATAGGTAGATGTGTTTTTACACTTTTGGTTACACTTCTTCTAATACCGTCCCTATAACAAACACACTACTACCCCCTTGCGGGCCCCATTTTTACCTCTCGGTATGAATAGAAAGGGTTTAATGAAGAGTTTACTGGAAAGGATGTAGGGGTGTGTTATGCTACTCGAAAAGGGGTAAGGATGCGATCTTACTCAACCTCATCTTTTTTTCAGTATAGCCTCTTTAACAAACACGCTACCCACTGGCCCCTGAAATACCTCTTTCTGCATTTTTAAATTAAGCAAGTATTTTTTAAGTTTAAACCTTGAAATTTACTCTTTCGGGTATTTTTATGGCCTTTTTCGTAGTCAAAGCATGAAAATATATCAATTTATGATGTTTGAATTATAACAATTTTCGTAACCTCCCTACGGCACTTTTCGGAAAAATATACAATTTATATCTAAGTTTGACGCATACAACCTATTTCTTAATGGTTGTTAAGTGATTCTGAAATGTTTGATGCAAATCAGTCAATAATTGACCGAGATATACGGCAATACAGGTAGAAAAATCGATTTTCACTGTAATATTTTCGTGGTTTTAGGTAGCTGTGATTTACAGATGCAAATCTTAATACCCCTATGGCGCTCTGGCTATCATTACCGGCATTAAAAAAAAGTAATACCAATATGTCAACTCTATCAAAAGTTACAGTGGAACATGGGGACCAAAAAAAAAATTAAAAGCATATAAATCTTCTTTTTGCTGCGCGTATTCGACTAAAACCCACTTCTCGTACATACAATTGACGATCATGCTCAATGACTAAACGATAAAAATGGAAAAAATAAAAACTACCAATAATATTTATTCATATGTATAGAAAATTTGTAAAGTAATTAAATATATTTCTATATATCGAAAAGCAGTAATATTATTTTTATAATACTTTTTTATGCTACTTTTTGATATACGATGTGCTCAAATTATAATAATAAAAGTTTGAGGATAAAACACTCGTTTAAAGCTCACTTCGATGATTCACTTGAGTTATTTATAAATTAGTAAAACCAATTGTTCTCAACGCATTTTACATAACTGATAAACGAGGATTTCGGGGTCTTTTTCAGAATTTCCCTTGGCAAGAATTCGGTCAATCGAAACACACGTAATTAATGTTCTAATCTTCGTTTCTGCGACATCCGCGAGTAGCGACTCGAATTCCAATCGCGGCGCGTGCAATGTTGCTGTTGTGAATATTTCCACGTGCACGCACTTATACAGGATAATCGCATAGAATAGATAGTTACTCTGCCGCCCATTTGACAATCATATATTGACAAGTCAAATTTCAAAAAGCTGAACTAATAGAGATAATACGTGCGTGGAAAGAAACGTCACGAACTAAAAGAATTTCATGTCGCATTTGCGTATAAGTACGCGCAACATAACAAAACGAGTTTAACGATTTTGCGTAATCGGAAACAAGGCAAAGGGATCATTTTACTTACTTTGATATCCATCTGCAAAGCAAATACAAAGCAAATATACAGCGAGATAAATTAAACAATATCGAGGTTAAACTTCAGTAAGTTTCAATCAAATTCACCTCTGAATTGAAGTTGCAATTCCACAGTACAGTACACAGTAAAAACGAACACTTTAGGTTATATTCGACTTAATTTCAAATTTTACTTGAATTGAGGAAGCAACTAAATTTAAGTATAAACACGATCTTGAATAAAACACTTACTTATCTTAAATAAGAAATAAGCATTTCTTGAATGAAATAAAATAAACTATGCACCTAACTTTCAATATACAGTTCTGAAAGTAAGTTGAAGGTAACCTGAAATAACATGTAAGGCTTTCGTTACCTAAAATCAAGAAGTACGCCTTACTGAATTTCTGGTTGACTCTGCCTTAATCGCACTGGTTCACATAAATAAAAACGTGAGTCTTCGAGATTCTTGATGCAGAAAAAGTGTTCTACTTGTGAATTTATAGGAAATCCAAAAGGATTTTACAAAGATTATATTTATGATTGATGTGATTTCAGGATAGGGCTCAGAGGTTACTGAAGGGGGGGGGGGGGTGAGGAGATGCATAATTTCAGTATAAATATGCGACTTACTCTCAGCAAGGAGATTCCTTAATTCAATGTCATCTCAACCTTACCCTATCTTTTCAGTATAAATATCGTCCTAATTTCAGGTCTTTACTACCTGAATAGAGTTTCGCGAAAAACAATTCCCATCGACTGACAACTCAGACAGTAGCGCTTCTGCTCCATAGACGGAAGGTCTCACTGCCTGTACTTTTTTATTCCTTATTAATCAAAATGTTTATGAATATAATTTCCTTCAATAGTCTTGAAAAATTCTGCAAATAATAATGTTTTCAATACCTTCTTTTCACGGAAAAACTGAAATGATAATAATTTTTTCATAATGTTTAAGAATTATATTTAAAACTAGAAGTACATATAAGCGAGGGTTTTTAAACGAAAAATGGTATTTAATCGCATTTTGTTCCTTCCGAAGCAAACATTTCTTAAATGAATCACTGTTTTGTTTGATCATTTTGATTCAAAATACAATTTGTCGTTCAAAAAACTCTCACTCATACTTCTAATTTTAAATATAATTGGTAAGCAATAAAATTGTATTAATTTTCTCGGTACGAAATAATTTTTTGGGATCAAACCGGTTTTACTCTTATTCAGCATCCTCATATCACGGGAGTAGATTTTCGTCATTGTAATAAATTGAAAATCCGATTTTGAATCATTACTGAAACACGATATTAACCTATGAAATTTTAACCTCAAAATTCTAGGACGATTTATTCGGAATTGGCTACATATATAGGTAAAACCTTATTTACCAAAATTCAGAAACACTATATCTCGTGAATTAGTTTTTATTCCTTTTTCAAAAACTAAAAATGAAATATTTTCTTCAACTTCTTATCGCCGTGCACGCATCCAAGTAGAAATTTCCCAAGAGAGGCTACGATTTTTGACGTTAAGAGGAAAATTAAAATTAAGTATTGGAAAATAACCTACTCATCAGCATTAGGTCACATTATACAAATTTTTGGGAAAAATGCATTTGTTTATTTACAATGTGCGATTGAATATTTCTGCATCGTTTGATTAACAAATTATTCTTTCGTTAACTATTTATGAAAAATTGATGAAAATTTTAGTGGATGGTGAAAAGTGAATGCCATTGACAATAACATTATCAACATCGTGCTACTTGTTATTGTTGCATATTTATGTCATTTTTTAATAAACAAATGCCGATTTTGCATATCATATACGTTACACCTTTCGTCATAAAATAGGGCAAGCGATGTGAGTTCTCCAAGATGTTTTGATGGGCTCCAGCAAGGGCGGGGTGCAGAGCCTCCAGGCCTTTTGTACCAGAAGCTGTGCACGAAAACCACGCCAGGCGCTTTCCAGTTCTCCACCCTCTTTAGGAAGCGAGTTACGTCGGAGGCTAAGATGGATATATTATTCATCCAGACAACCGCGTAACTTTGTCCTTTTCTAGACGGAGCCACGTCGTCTCCAGTTCACTTGACCTATGAGTACCCCAGATGTTCGAGTAATATCTGGCCATTTCCTCGGCCTTACGTAGTTCACAATAATTTCGAGTCTTATTTTCGCTATCTGCAAGTCCGCGATAGGAAAGTTTTTTATCTGCCAAGAAAGTCCTATCCTCGTTCCTTTTCGCGGTCGTACTCTTAAATCATCGCAGTCGCGCTGACAGGACCATGAATCTCTGTTTAAGATAGTCAATCACATTGTCCAGGTTCGTAGATGTTTCTTGGACTGATGTTATGTGGTCGAAGGATCTCCTCCACATGGCGATTCAGTCTCTGAGACCGATTACCCTTTCGAAATTGGTACAAGCGTCCCAGTTTTGATCTTATTTTGCTATTCTCGCGTTAAAGTCGAAACTTCCATGGAGGGTCTGACATCTTTCTTGGGGCATAATTATTAGCAGCCCGGACGCTAAGTTTCATGCTCATCATCCTGGCACACGGACCGCAGCCCAATATGCAAGAGTCTGCATCTACGGCAAGCTCAAATCCTGCTACAAGAACAGAGGCAGCATCTCGGTGCTTAAGCTGCCAAATAACCGGAGAAGGTCTTTGTTGACTCTAAATTTCGGCAGACCGTTTTTCATAGATTGTTTTTGATCTGCTTTTTGGCTGCAAGTCTAACGACTGCCGACCATGAGACAATCGCACTGCTTCATCGCACAAATCAAGCTCCTGCTCGACCGTAGCGTCTCGTGGCAAGGGCATATGAACCTCCTCTTCCTCCGCAACTACGGGGTGTGATGATGCTAGTTGTTGTTGCACCTGTTTTTCGATATTAGTTATTTCTACTTTAGATGTAAGATGGCGCCGCCTAATGGATCTTAATAATTCAGCAAGATGTTATCCACTGACTCTACGGGCCAGCTCGGGATGAAGATCCACAAGGAGACGATGTTGCTCACCCCTGAAGGGTACCCCTCGTGCCGTTGCCTGAAAGTGACATCTGATCATGTGTCCATTTATTTCTGACGTCCACCTGGTCCTTTTTCTGGCCTGCGCACCCTGGATTTGCTGGCTGAATGCAGTAGCATCGTCTTGCATGCTGCCACCCACAGCGGTGGCACCAGGGGCGCCCCGACGATCCTGGGAAAGCGGCTAAAATCTACATAGATTACGCAATTTCTCTATGATGAATGGGTTTTTGGTACTCCTCTTGGTCCCTTTCCTCTTTATTCTCTGCAGTCCAGCATGGGAAACCCTATCAGTAGCAGTGCTACCACCAACATAGCCGTCAAAGTTATGAGAGGAAAGCTCAAGTCCTACCGCGACGTCAACGCGAGAACACTTTCGGTAGGGTTATTATTATTCTTTTAAAACTAGTTCTCGGGTGAATCCGATTTTTCATCATCAGAGACAAACCAAGTCAAGTGCTCAATAATATGAGAATGCTATAAATTAATTGAATACAAGGCTTGTAATCTTTTGTGGTGATGTTATAGGTACAAAATTAGGAGCATGCCTTTTGAAAAAGTCTTTCGCATCTGGTTTGCGATAGACTGAGCCTGACGCTGGCAAGCCGGAATCTTATTGAGATGGCTGAGAAATGAAGCTTTCATACCTTCAAGGCAGCCGATTATGAAAACTACAAGGTGGATTCTATAGCCGTGGCACATGCTACTAAGCTTAAAAAGAAGTGCTTGATATTTAGTCCGTTTCTCTTCCTCCTTTGCTGTGATATTACCATCGGCTGGTGCCGAGAATTAAATCACGAAAATAATCTTCGTCTTCAGATCTTGTAGGACAATATCATGCTTTGTAGCACTGGTACGTTGAGTGGTGGAGAATGAGAAATTCAAGTAGATCTTACACTGGTCGATATTCACAACGGATTCCAGTTCTCCTTGGGCGTGTAGCATACAACACATTTCGAGCCGTATTGTGTCTCTCTATATACCCGTAGGTTTCAGGCAAGTTGTTGATGTATAATGCCCGCAACATAATTATGTCTGTGGGTATATTCTTTCTAAGCCATTGCACGACAACCATCAATAATGTGCTAGATGGATTCGTTGTTATCTCCACATAATCGGCACCGGTCAAACACGTATTGATGTAACACGTGTTTGCGATTATTTCTGGTGTTGACAACCCTGTCCTGAATCGCAATAACGAATCCTTCCGTTTCTGGAAACAGGACGCCCTTTATCAGCCAAATATTAGATGCCTCACTATCCACTTCATATTCATTTAACGTTTTGGGGTGCTCGCCGTGCATTCGGTGCTTCGTCATTTCTACGCGGATGGTTCTGTTTAATCTTTCAAGGTCGGTGTTAGACCATTTGGTGAGTACAAAGGAGTACGTGAGGACAGGAATGGCATAGGTGTTCATTCCCCTATTTTTTTGCCGAGTTAAGAGCACTCTTCAGAATCAATCTGAGTCTTGTAATAAAGGAAGTCGTTAGGGATGTGGTTCTAGTCGAACGAGTACTTGATGTACATTGTCCCTAGCATGTATGCCTTCAGCTTCAATCAGGTCTGCGTTGTCTACATCTTCCAAAGTAAGTTCATCAATAGGAAGCTGCTGTTCCACTTCCATTTCGGTAGCAACTATTGAACAGCCGAAAGCAATCTTTTTACAGATATTGAGCGTTTTTATGTATGCCAGATTCTGCTCATTTATTCTTTTGGCTTACTCTGACTACTTAAGTAAGAAGACTCTATGGCGTTCTCTCCTCACACTTTGCCCACTTTTCTCTGCCAAAAAATAAAGGCGCATAACATCTCTGTTCATATGGTATGTCCATTTTAATCGTCTTCTTGGTTGCTGATCCTCTGCTTCTGCCTGTTGTTAAATGAGGCCATCTGTCTCTGGAGGATGTGGTGATACTGGATCATCAATAGGTTGCGCAAAAACATCAATTACTGCTGCTTGATCATGTGATGCGGCTTCCTCTAATTAATGTTTATTGTCGACATTTTTCAACGCAAAATCAAATTTATATGACTCACCCTTAGTCATTGCTTAGACGTAATTCTCAATCTCTTTCCCTAGCTCTGCAGCCCCTAATTCTCCTCTGGCTAAATTCACTGTTCTATATTTATCTAGTCTAAAATCCATGTGGATATTATTGTAAAACTGCTTTTTGACATCGATAGCTTTCTCCAGTTTTTGATTTGAACTAGCGTATAGCTTCAAGTCATCCATCTATAGAAGATGTGTCAGTTGATGACCATCCTCATCATCATGTACACAAAAACCATGAGACATGCTACTTATTGTTTTGCTTAGTGGGTTCAACGCTAAACAGAACATTGTGCACTAATGGAGTCTCCTTGAAAGATACCTATTGTAATGCGTGTTGATCTAGTTATCCTTGGTTGTCCATGATCAAAATACTTGATTTTTGTATCCCAAAGCATCATCGCACAACTTAGAAGGTCGATGATGCATGGGCAGATTTAATCATTTTTTAAGGAATCAAGAAAATAGTCATGTGGTACGGAAGGAAACGCTTGCTTGTAGTTAACGTATGCCATGTGCAAGTTTATATGATGTTCCTGAACCTCTGCTTCTGCCTCTTGTGGAATTAGGCCATCTGCTTCTGGAGGATGTGGTGATGCTGGATCATCATTAGCTTGTGCTAAGACATCAATTGCCACTGCTTGATCGTCTGATGCGGCTTCCTCTAACTTATGTTCATTGTTGACATCCACGACAAATCAACCTGCCGCTTAATCTCCGGTGCTCGGTCTTCTGAAATAAGAAGATTTTTCTGATGTACTTCATCTTACCTATAAGTCTTCCCACTGAAACCTTCTGTATGTTAGGATAATTCGCAGAAAACTTTGTCCTAAAGTTGTATCCCTTTTCGCTTTTGGTTTCATAGTTCGAACTTTCTTAGTAAAAACGCACCAATTCCTCTTTCATTGTAGTATCTCACTTGATGCTCTGGCACGCTATTTTTATTGAGGTGGGCTACAAATTGCTAACGCTAGCCAAAGCATTCTTAGCAGGAATAATTGATGTTCCACTGTTTACCGTTTGTCACAGATGTTCTTGCTGGGCAGCTGTTTGATTAGCGAGATCTGCCTGATTATCTTGCAGCTCATTATCACCACCGCCTCGCATGCTCTGGGCTCCAGCGGTGACTCCGGGGGCGCCCCGATGATCCTCCGGAAGCGCAAGCGTTTCAAAATATTTAAAATACTTTCCATATTAAATTGTAGGTTTTCCTGTTCCTCTTAGTCCCTTTCCTCTTCGTCCTCTGTCTGTATGGCATGGGAAACCCTACCAGTAGCAATGCTACAGTTAACATAGCCGTCAAAGTCATGAGAAGAAAGCTATAGCCCTACCGCGACGCCAACGCAAGAATACCTTCGGTAGGATGGGGGCTCTTCCCGGATTATTATTTTATGAGAGGTTATAGGCACCGGAAGCTACGATCATGATTCCTTGAAGCAACTAATCCCGACCCAGTTGGAACGTGTACGTCATCCAATCTTGTTCTTCCCATTTCTGAATCCACTTTACTCGCCGTCTTACTCAAGCGTACTGAAGTATCGTTACTTTTATTATCGCTAAGCAGGGAGACCGCATATGAAATCGCTATTTAGGTACGTGTTTATTAAATTTCATATGCATACATGATAATCGCTCAAATGTATATCATTAAGCTATAGAGATTATTACTTTAATTGCGAATATTTGATAAGATTTAAAGAAATGAAAGCACTTTGAGTTTTCAAGCACGCTGCTATAACGACCTGTATATTATATTTAATATAAATTGTATAGTTATTCATATTTTAATGTATATTAAATTTCAACTACCGTGTATGCAAATGACTTCATATACATTTGTATTAAATTTAATGCAGATTTTTGTAACAGTGTACACAGTTCAGATTCCAGAGATTAACATCTTCGGGGAGCAAATCGGGGAGAGCAGTATTAGCTTCAGCTAATTTGTCTATCCTAAGAAAGACTTTTTGGTGGATAGATCTCCTACTTCTCATGTTGGCATTATCTGCTATCTGCAAAGGTGGTCTTTCTGGAACGGGTGGTATGTTCGCTGGAGGATGTGTCTCTTCTTCTTGCTGATAAAGAGCTTCATATCCGTTTGTGCGTAAAAAGATACCTGATGCTCTTCGCGCCGGTGAGCTTCTTTGCCAACAGGCAGGGATGTCCCTCCTGAGTTGGTCCGACCATTTAAATCGATGTTCTCGCGTTTGTGCAGGGCCATTGCCTGGTCGTCGCCTCGGTATACACACTGGAGAGCCCGTCTATAGGGATCCGACAATCACACTGGAGGGCCCCATAGAGATCTAAAGTTCATTCTGGAGAGCCCGTTAATAGGGTTCCAACATTCAACCTGGAGATCCCGTTTATAGGGATCAAACATTCGTACTAAACAGCCCGTTTACGGAGATCCAAACATTCATTCTGGAGAGCCCTATAGGGATCTAATATTCATACCGGAGAGCCCATTCATAGGGATCAATTTTTTTTACAAACGCTAGTTCCAATGCCAACGACTGAGACCGACGATTCAAAATATTAATTTTGATGTACATTGAACGGCGAGAGACAAACATAACTTCACACGCGCACACGGACATATACATATACAGGAAAAGGTCAAAAATTAAAAGTCAAAAATTAAAAATGTAATTATCACAGTCATCTACCGTTTACGCGGGATGGCCATAGAAGGCGATTTTAGCTGCTATCATTGTTCACGCCCAGAAACTCCGGACAATGCGGCACGTTTTTAGCAATATTGCCTTTTGAATTAGATGTAGCGAATTTCGAGCTCCCCGCTCTTCCAAGATTTGTACGCACCTCGCATGAACGTTCCCAGTGAAGAAGATCACGACCGTGCGGATGTCTCCAAATATTTCTGGATCTTCTCAGTATATCGAAGCCTAATGTTATTGTTAACGGGAACACTCATGTCTATTATTCTCACGTGCTGAACACGTTTATCTAACCAGAGGACATCTACGCGATTGTGTCTGACTAGGTAGTCAGTCAGGAGAGTCCTGGCCCATTGAAGGTGATGGTGTTCGTTCTCTAGTACTTTAACTGGGCTATATTTGTAGCAGGACATAAATCTCCCTAGTAAGCCAGAGTTCAGGTCAATTTGTTGATGAATGATCCCATCAACATCATTATGTCTGCGCGTGTATTCTTGCGAGGCAAGCATCGTACAGCCACAAAGGCGGCATCTGTCAATAACTCCCGCCATACTGAGGCTGTGTTTTTGGTAATTCCTCGTCTTGATTACACTGTCCTGGAAGATCTAATGTTTGAGGGTGTTGTTTGTGCAACTGTTTACCTCGCCATAGAGCAGCTAGCTATTCAGCGTGGAGATGTTCGATGTTCTGGAAATCAACAGCTGCAAGTTTTAAAGGGGTGAACAGGTCAACTCAACAGATGTAGTCGTAGAGTAAGATGTTCGTCCTGTTTTGGAAATATTCGCGCAATTACGTAACCTGAGAGTCACACAATCAACTCTCAAGGTCAGTCATGGACCATGTGACCAAAGCAAATGAATATGTTAGGAGAGGAAGGGCATAGGTGTTAATTGCCTTTGGGATGTTCTTCGCACCGAGGGCAGACGATAGAATCAGACTAAGGTAGTCTCAAGCGTCTTTCTAATTGCAGAGTGGAGCGGACCCTCTGCCTGCAATATGCCAAGGTACCTGTACGATTCTTCATCAGCCATCGCGTCAATCAGAGCGGGTTCGCCGATAACCGGTGGACCATTTATCCCTCCACGCGATAAATGCAGGTTTCTGCATTTGTCCAAGCCCAGAGACATCCTGATGTCATAGGGGGACCGCATCAAGATGTTTAGTAGGCTGTTCAATTTCGACTCTGAATTTGTATACACCTTTATGTCGTCCATGTACAGAAGGTGAGTGAGTCCACTCCCACCTCAATTTTGAACCCATAGTACGTATTGTTGAGTCTCACTTACTGGGTTAAATGCTAAAAAAAACATAGTGCGCTGAATGAATTACCTTAGGAGATTCCTCGTTTGATGGGCAAAGCCCGGGTATCCATCACCACCACACGACTAAAAAATTGAATTCGGGTGCACTATGTGTGCATAGCGTGATCCAGACATTTGATTATGCGAGGACAGATCTTATATGTCTTAAGGACCTCAAGTAAATAATCGTGGGGTATTGAGGGAAACGCCTGTTGCTAGTCAATGTAGGCCATGTGCAAATTGCGTTGATGGTGAGTCGCATCTAACACAACCACACTGTCAATCGTGACTTCGTCCTTGCCACTACTGGAGCCTCGACATCAACATTTTTGTTCTTCGGGGAAAGCGTTGTTTTCCTCACAATATTCACCGACGAATTCAGAAATGATAGCCGTGAGACACTTATAGAGGATCGAGAGGCAGGTGATTGGTCGGGAATCACTAGATTTACCAGCATCTACCTATTTCGGTAACATATACGTTACGCCCTCCGTCATGAAAGACGGCAAGTGATCTGGGTCTTCCCATGATGTTTTGAAATGCTCCGGCAAGGGCAGGGTGCAGAACCTCTAGGTATTTGTATCAGAAGCTGTGTATCCCATCCAAGACCGGCGCTTTCCAGTTCTTAGACCTCTTTCGGATACGAGATACATCGGAGGCTGAGATGGATAGACTATTTACCCAATTGATGGTTTTTGATCTGTGAACTCTAGGATGGCATCAGTGAAACATACCATGAGACGCAGGCTTTCCTCATTGAGCTCTTCAATGAGTTCAGCAGGAGCAGGAACAGGCTCCAGCAGCTGCAAGCCTATCGCATGTCGACTATGAGACAGTCGCCCTGCCACATCCCCCAGATCCGGCACCCGCTCGTTCATGGCATCTCGTGTCACGGGCATATGAGCCTCCTCGTACACCTTATATGCAGGGTGCGCTACAGGTGCACCTGTTTTATGATGCTAGTTATTTCGACCTCGGATATAAGGTCGCGCCGCGTAATGTATTTTGAATGATCAGCAGGATGTTGTTCAGTCACTCTATGGGCCAGCTCGGGATGAAGACCCATGTAGAAATGATATTGTTCACCCCTGACGGGTTCTCCACGGACCGTTCCCTGAAAACGACATCTGATCACGTCAATATTTATTTCCGGCGTCAACTTGATCCCCTTTTTGGCTTGCGCACCCCGGAGTTGCTGGCGGAATACATTCTCAACTTCAGACATTATTCGGTTATTTTTCTTTTAAGGGGAGGTTCCCGTCTATTAACTGACGCCTTCGTTGTTTAAGGCCATCTTCAGTTACAGTCCTTATTTCCGAGAAATTCACTACAAGGTTCTAGCGAAAGGCTATCCCGCCAAGAGAAGTTGTGGTCGCTCTCATTTCGTATGCAAATTGGCAGCGCATAAAGTACTCATCATGATGGGTTTGAAAATTGATGCGCTGCCGAAGTGGTCGGCTGGGGACTCCCAGCCAAAACATCTTACGCAGGCGCAGCTGATATCCTGCTGCTTACCACTTCTTCGTTCTCTGCCTGTTTGGCATGGGAAACACTGTCAGTAGCGATCTTACGGCATTTGCAGATGTCATGAAAGTCTTCTGATTCGAGAAAATAATCCCCCAGGTATTTGTTTCTGAAGCACACCAGTGCAGCACATTCTCAAAGTATGTACTAAGCTGTCACCTCAAGTAAATCACATTTTCGACAGCGAGGGTTGTTTCTAATTATCATGTTGGTCAAGTCTTGTCTCCTTCGGCATTGTACAGTAAGCATCCTAACTACGATATTTATCTGCTTCTTTCCATGTTAAGAGTACATATATCTCTCAGTACATATATCAGATATAAAATTCTTAAAATGCACAATTTTTTGGTTCCTTTCCAATATCTCGCATGCTCGTCTGAGAGCCATTTATCAAGGTCTTCTTTTGCCGGTCTTTACGAGATTCCGCAATAGCGTGCCGGGACAATCAGGGGCAGTGAACCTCCCATCTTAGCCAGTGCGTCTTCTTTCTCATTACCTTCAATATCTTTTTGGCCGGGAACCCAGATCAGACTGACCCAGTTTTTACTGGCAACCATAAGAAGATCTTGAAGGCAACTCCAGACTAGTCTGGAAGCATAACTTTTAGATGTAAGAGCCTTAATTGCTGCTTGGTTTACAGAACAAATGTACATTTGCTGCTCACAAATATCCTCCAGGCAAGCTTTAGTTGCTATTATTTCGGCTTAGAAAACTCTAGGGAATGTGCTCAGTGCTGTTCTTATCTCAACCCTGGTCTTTTTCCATAGATTCCAGCCCCTGTTCCCAAGGAGTCTTTAGAGCCGTTTGTGTACCAAACGAGACCTCCTGGTGTAAATTATTTTTCCCTTCTCCCTTCATCATGTAATTCTTCCCGTTCAGGGATTAAAAATGAATGAATGAATATTAACCTCGTATGGCATGCGTTTACTGATATCATGTAGTAATCTTTCTTACGAAAAGGTAAAATGGCGGGATGCCACGAATAAACTTAAGAGCTGCCGTTAGTGTTGTTTTCATATCACCAGTGATCTTCAAGCAGCCCTTTGGAGGCTTTCCAAATGATTTATAGTACTAATTAGTTCAGTCCTTGTCTGATTATCATTGTACATAACCAGTAAATAATCCTTGGTTTTAAGCTTTAGGTTTTCCCTATGGTGCATTTACAGGCCAAAAAATCAATCTTAGCTTTTTTACCAATGCATCATGGAGTTTCCAGGTTAACTTAGGGTCGAATATTACTCCTAAATACTTCGCCTATTTTGAAAATTCTATTTTTCCTACCTTAGAACTTAAGATTTCTAAGGTCAGAAAGCTTCTTTCTTCTGGTAAAGTGCATGAGTTCCGCCTTGTCCGGGTTAACGGACAAGCAACGTTCCCTGCACCATTACTCTACTATGTTGAGTGCTGACTGCGTGAGTTCCAGTAAAAACCCGATTCGTTTAAATCAGGAATCAGGTAACCTAAAACTTTGGCCTGTACTTCGTTACTATATAGCGAAGTATGTAGAGTTTAGCTTTTAACATGGAGTGCATTCACCTGTTTACCGTGACTGAAACGTTGCAACTGCTGCTTCACCTTTCCGCATTGTATTATTAATGCGGGAGGTAAACGAATAAAGAGCGTCTACGGTAGATCTGCCGTTTTCAGAGGCAAATGTATTCCTATGGAGAGGTTTTCCTGTTAGCATCTCTTTCAAGTAAAGGTCCACTAATTTTTCTAGTGTTTTCAGCATGAACAAGGTCAAGCTGATCTGTCTTAGGGAATTCGCCTCATAGTAGGTATCGTTACCCGGCTTTGTAATGAAGATTGCCTTAACCATCCTCCAAGCTACCGAGGTGTATCCCATTGCTAAGCATGCCCGAAAGATTTTGCACAATGGCCCTACCAAAGACTTAAATCTCCTGCAGTTTAAAATGGTTTGAATTGTTTAACGACCCATCTAGTTTTAGAATGAGTGTCAATACGACTGGCTACTTTGCAGTCTTCCATTCTGGCTCTAATAGTTGGCCCTCCTGAGGGGTATGACTGATGGTCCGTCCCCTCATTCGTGAAATCCAACTCCGAGCCTGGGAAGTGTACCCTCATTAGGTTGTAACCCCATCATGTATCGAAAAATTTTAGTCTTTGAAAATGTCTGCTAAAGTAGCTTAATTTATATACAAAAATCAGGATATTTTTAACAATTTCTCTGATGTTCTTATTATCATGTGGGAAGAATATTCTAACTGTAAATAAAACCGAACGACTGAAGTAGCAGAAGCAGTTGCAAAGGCAATATATTCCAGGCCAGAAAAAGCAGACATCCGCAATATAACATTGTACTTGAAAAATAATTGTCATAAAATTGAAAACTTAAAGTTTAATAAGTAAAAAATAATAAATAAATCGAGTCTTGCAACCTTCAGGCTACGAAACCATATAGGAGTCGGATTACAGGAATTTTAAGCTATTTTAGGCCCCTAATGCCCTTGAGTTGTGCCCGGAAAATACCCCAAAGACTGCGAAATTTATTATTTTATGGAATTAATCACATAATTAACGAATATTCAAATTCTACTTCAAATGACACCCAGTAGAGATATGTAATTGTTTGTCACTTTGTCTTACGAATAATGAGTAAAAATCATGTCAACACAGTTTTTGGCTCCGGCCAATCATTATACGATATAGAGACTGATCACTGTGCTTTTAAATTCCATCTATAACCTGATGTGGCCAAAGAGGTGGCCAATGACTCTCTCACCATATTTCAATAGCCAATCATACAATCATTGGCCTATGCTAATCACTATGTCACCATGGCCAATCATCGTGTTTTTTGACATTATTGTTAATTTCTTTAAATAAAAATTATCTGCTACTTTTAATGCTCAACTTACTATGGTAATTTAAATACGTATAAAATTGATTATCCGTATGTGTATTTTAGAATTTTTCTCGACGCTCATAGTGTTTTTTACAAATTGTTAAACTGGAAAAATTCCTTAAGCAGCTAATCATTGTACCGATTACCCTAGATAACCCTAAATGCTTGGTGTAATTACGATTAACTATTTTCAGATTAAAATTGTTTAACATTGCAAAGTATTTGAAAAATATAGCTGTAATCTCTGTTGAAAAATTACACTCAGTTGAAAGTGATATTTTGAGAACATTTGTATAACCGTCATATTTTTATTCTGAATAATGAAAATATACATAACTACGTTCGATGATGTCGAATACATTAAAACTCAAACTAAAATAATTTGTTAAGCGCCAGATATATTAAGATCAATTAAATATAGATATTTAATTCTTGTAAGAAATTAAATAAAAATTATAATAAAATATAATTATTAAACAACGGCGGAATAATAATTCAACTAAGCTTAGTGTCAATAAAACAAAATGGTAGAGGGGGTGATTCGAGGTCCCAGGCTATCTTAAATTAATAATGTGAAATATGTAAATTAATAGTCGCAAAAAGATATACCAGAATTAACAAATTCATTGAATGAATGAACATAATAGAATATTAGAAATAACCGAAGAAATAAGAAGAAGATATTTAACAATTAATCAATGCATTGTCAACATAAAATTAATAAAGACTATCTTAAGGCTAGGCTTTTTTGTCCAGTATTCCGGGATTGTTTGTCACAATTCACAAAGAAATAGAGATGGTGAAAATAATGAATGGGGAAGCAAGGAAAAATATCAATATTATAAACTTAATTTGATTTAAATTTGAATATATCAAATTATTAGTTTATTATTTCGAGTCAGGGTGGTGGTCAAAATAATGATGTAAGAATAAAATAAATCGAAATTAAATAATAAATAAAAACAACATTTAATTTCAAGAATAAATTAAATTAGAGAGGAGTCAAATTAATGATTGGGTAATGTAAACTACAATACCGAACTGGAGAATTCAGAATAAGAGAATAAATAATAGGAATGGTCCAAATAATTATGGGAAAAAATAATTAAAAATGAAGGTTTATATATAAAATATATATATATATATATATATACATATATAAATGAAGCTTAGATACAAAATAAAAAAATTCTTGAATTTTTGAAAAAAACGTCTCGAAAATATCTCTACTAGAGGTCAGTTGGAGTAGAATTTCATAAATCTTTTAACTGCTTTTAACAACATTTATATCTATTTCCGACCGTGTTATTGTGTTTCAAAGTCATCAGTGATTTTTAGTACCGTCCGAACTAGCCATATGGATCATTTTTGACTGTATTGTAAGTTTCGCTTTTTTAATTAAAAATTTTTGTTAATGTTACTGTTGATGTAAATCGGGGTTCCAAATGTGGATCAGTAGTTTTACAGTAGGACTTCTCGGATTTCGGACCTCGATTTATTCGTTTTTGTATTAACAGTTTAGTATAATTAATATCAATTGTTATTAATAGATGGTAGGGTAGGGTGGGGCGAGATGAACATAGTTGTCTTTTTAACGTCAGTATTTAAAATATGCTAAGTCATTGCTTGAAAGTAAGTCCTTATATATATATTCTACAAACATTTTTAATTATAATTTTTCGAAGATAAAAGTAAATAAAAAAGTATATGCGGAATTAGAAACGAAAATAAAAAAGTAGTGCGCTTGGCTCATACCGCCCCATGCCTGGGGCGGGATGAGCCAGGCACTGGGGC